>JAVIXY010000071.1:0-156120 GCA_033030565.1 Fusarium nematophilum
TGGGGCGAGCTAACATACTTTATGCCTCATACCGTAGTAATAAACCTGCGAGATCTCCACGTTCCTTGCTCGTGATTTCCATCGACATCATCGCTGCGAAGCGTCTCTCTTATTACCCTTTTTCACGACGAGGTTGCGGTGAAGACGACAAAATCCCTTTTTACTTTCATCTCTCCTTCCTTCCGATCATTTCTGGGGATTCTTGGTAGCGATGGCTTCAAGTTCTCATTAAGTTTTGATTCTTGGGAGTAAAACTCACTCCTCTTTTTTCTTTGTTTCTTTACCAACATTATCCTTTTCATAATACGGTTAAACATTCAACGTGCATCTTCGTCTAGACACCTGTCGCGAATATTCCCCTGGTGATTTCCCCCTCACCTGAACAACTCACCGGGGTACCCTTGGATCTTTCACGGACTCATCCTTCCTCGGGGCACTTGTCGCCTCTAAACCGCCATCATGGCCTTCGTCAAGCAGGTCGTGACCCTCATGGGCAAGAATCTTCGAATACTTCTCATGCGACATCTTGCCCTCTGTATCTGGATGGCCTTTATTCTCCCCGTATTCCTCGCCTCGCTGTTCAGCTTCTCCAAGAATCTGCTGATCCCTCCGGCCAAGTACGGCATCGGGGAACTGTCCCCCGTCAAGAACCTATCCGAGGCCTTTGAGAGTGCCCGAGGCAAGGGCCGCGAGAAGATTGCGCTGGTCAACAATGGCTTCACTGGCGGCGATATCGAACGAGTCTTCGACCGTCTGGAGACTGAGGTCAACGGCGCTGCGGATTTCATGCAGGTTGTCCGCCTGGACGACGAGGATGGACTCGCCGCCGAGTGCCGCAACAGTCTCAGGGGCGTATCCAGATGCTACGGTGCTGTGGTCATGCGTTCCTCACCAGACGAGGGCTCAAGCGGCATTTGGAACTACACCATTCGAACGGACGGAGCCATCATCGAGGCCATTGGCAAATTCAACGTGGAAAAGACCGATAATGACCAGCAAATCTACCTGGTTCCCATCCAGCGCGCGATCGACCAGATCATTGTCGGCGTCAACAACTCAAATAGTGATGGCGACGAGCTGGCCGACACCCAGCAGTATCCCTTCACCAGCATGAACCAGGAGGAGCGCGACGACTGGATCCGTGAGAGGTTCCAGCAAACCATCAAGGCCTGGATGGGCGTTGCCTTTCTAGGAACCATCGTCTGGATCTCCTACCACCTCACTGGATTCGTGGCCACAGAGCGCGAGAGCGGCATGTCAACCTTGATCGACTCGATGATGCCCGTTCGTAAACCCTGGCTCGCAATGTTGGCGAGAATCCTCGCTCATCACTTGTCCTTTTCTCTCATCTACCTCCCTGCCTGGGTCATTGGTTCTCTGATCGTGCGAGGCGGCGTATTTGCCAACACCAACGTCGGAATAGTACTCATCTTCCACGTCATCGCTGGCCTTGCCTTCTCATCCATGTCGATGCTGTTCGCGTCCTTCTTCAAGAAGGCCCAGCTTAGCGGGATCACTGCCATCATTGCCGTCGCTCTTCTCGGAATTCTGGCCCAGTCCCTTACCTCTCCTGGTACTGGCCCGGTCACTATCTTGTCGTTGCTCTTCACACCCTGCGCCTTTGTTTTTTTCATCACGCACATGGCTCGATTTGAAGAGTTCGGCCGGCCGACCAACTTGGTCGAGGTTGGCCCCGGCAGCCCCTGGGAGCTCCCCGGAATCGTGCTCTGGGTTTTCCTCATCATCCAGATTTTTGCATACCCTTTGATTGGAGCCTTCATTGAGCGCGCCCTCTATAGCAATGAGTCGCGTGGCCGAAAGGTTTTGCTCAAGCAGCAGGAGGTGAATAACATCGGAACCAATGCTGTGCAGCTGCGAAATTTCTCCAAGATATACAGCCCTAGTATCTTCTCGCGAGTTTTCCGCAGAGGCGACCGCAAGAAGCACCCCGTCATCGCTGTCAGCGAACTGAACTTGGACGTTGGCCAAGGCCAAATTGTTGCCCTTCTGGGCGCCAATGGAAGCGGCAAGAGTACAACGCTTGATGCCATTGCAGGCATGAACAAGCTGACCGGCGGCTCCATTGAGATTGATGGAAGGGGCGGCCTCGGTATTGCGCCCCAAAAGAACGTGCTCTGGGACGATCTCACGGTCGAGGAGCACATCCGCATCTTCAACCATCTCAAGGCTCCAAATGCTAGAGCTACGACCGAGGCCATCCATGACCTCATCAGATCTATCGATCTGTGGAAGAAGCGCAGAGCTTTCGCCAAGACTCTATCCGGCGGTCAGAAGCGCAAGCTCCAGTTGGGAATGATGCTCACGGGAGGAAGCGCTGTTTGCTGTGTCGACGAAGTGAGCAGTGGCATTGATCCTCTCTCAAGGCGAAAGCTCTGGGATATCATTTTGGCTGAGCGCGGCAGACGGACCATGATTTTAACCACTCACTTTTTGGACGAGGCCGACCTCCTGGCCGACCACATCGCCATCTTGTCCAAGGGAACTCTGCGTGCCGAGGGCTCGTCCGTGGAGCTGAAAGACAACCTGGGTGGCGGATACAGGATCAATGTTCCCAAGGACGCGGGCATTCAAGAGACTCCCGACGTTGAAGGTGTCCAGAAGAAGGACGCCTTTGATCTCGTCACCTACACGGCCCCCTCATCCCAGCTTGCGGCCGACACCATCAAGACGCTTGAAGCTGCCGGCATCAACGAGTATCGCTTCTCAGGGCCCACGATTGAAGATGTCTTCCTCCAGGTTGCTGAAGAGATCAAGGACGAAGAGGCCTTCCGCAACGCAGGCAACCCGCTATCTGGTCCTTCGAACGAGAAGGTCTCCTCAGAAGGAGGGGACAGTGGCCAACAGGGGCTAAAGCTCATGGATGGACGACGAGTCGGATATGTGAAGCAGGCCATGATTCTGTTTCGGAAACGCCTGACGATCCTCAAGCGAAACCGCCTCCTCTATCTCTTCGCCTTGCTTCTCCCCATCCTCGCCGCTGGACTGACATCACTTTTCGTCCAAGGGGAGGACCCGCCCAGCTGCGACCCGGCAAACCAGAGCTCTCAGAATGCCTCAACCGAGGACGCTTTCAGCCAGACTGATGAAGACGAGGAAATCATCTTTCTGGCTGGGCCCGCGGCGAAGTTGTCTCAGGAAACGGCTTTAAGGCTCCTTGCTCCCATCTTCAGTGGAATGGGCAGGGGTGCGTCTGCAGGCAGATCCGCCTTGGCGAATCTGGAGGTCGCAGACAGCTTCAAGGGGTTTCAGGATTTCATCAAGGACCACCCCAAGAACGTCACTACTGCTTTCTGGCTGGGAGACGAGGACCAAGGCCCTGCCTTCGCCTGGGTTGCCAACCTCATGCTCGCCAGCCCCCTCACGTCCCAGCAGATCCTTGATGTTCTTCTGACCAACGTCACTATCGCAACGACTTGGTCTCCCTTTGAGATCCCCATCAGCCCGACCGCAGGCGACGCCTTGCAGCTCATTGTGTACATGTGCATCGCCCTGTCCGTTTACCCGGCCTTCTTCGCTCTGTACCCCAGCAACGAGCGTCGCAGATTTGTCCGCGGCTTGCAGTACTCGAATGGTGTTCGACCCTTCCCCCTGTGGATTGCCTACCTCCTATTTGACCTCATTATTGTCCTCCTCAACTCGGCTATTGCGACGGCGATCTGGGCCGGAGTGTCCGACATCTGGTTCCACCTGGGCTACGTCTTCCTTATTCTGTTCCTCTACGGAATCGCCTCCACCCTCTTTGCCTACCTCATCTCGCTCTTCACCAAGACCCAGCTGGGGACGTACGCCTGGGCTGCAGCCAGCCAGACCCTCGTTTTTGTCGTCTATCTGGTCACGTACATGTCCGTGCTCACTTACACACCCGTCACTAAGGTTGACGAGACATTGCGGATCGTTCACTTTGTCATCGCGGCATTTGCACCCATCGGGTCGGTTCTGAAAGCCTTGTTCATCACGACGAATTTATTTGCCTCGGCTTGCGATGGCCAGAACAAGGTCACGACCAACCCAAGCGGCATAAACTACTATGGTGGTCCCATCCTGTACCTCATTGATCAGATGTTCCTTCTATTTGGCCTACTCATTTGGTTCGACACTGGCTCCGCAGGGTCCTCGATCAGAGGCCTCTTGCAGGGCAAGAAGAAGGCCGATGCTGACGAAGAAACGGTTGACGAGAATGTGGTCAACGAGCTGAACCGGGTCACAAGCAACGCGACCAACGAAAACGGCCTTCGGGTGATGCACCTCACAAAGAGCTTCCGCAGGAACACAGCCGTTGACAATGTCACCTTTGGCATCAAGCGTGGCGAGGTGTTCGCCCTTCTTGGCCCCAACGGGGCCGGAAAGTCTACCACCATCTCGCTTATTCGAGGAGATATCAAGCCTGATCGCAACGGCGGCGATATCTTTGTTGAAGATGTCTCTGTGACTAAGAACCTTGCTGCCGCCCGAGCCAACCTCGGCGTCTGCCCCCAATTCGATGCTATGGATCAAATGACGGTACGCGAGCATCTCGAGTTCTACGCCAAGATTCGAGGTATCCAAGACGTTGAGCACAACGTTAGGGCTGTCTTGCAGGCTGTTGGGCTCGAGTCATTCTCGACTCGCATGGCGCATGCCCTGTCTGGAGGAAACAAGCGCAAGCTGAGTCTCGGAATTGCGCTGATGGGCAACCCGACGGTCGTGCTACTTGACGAGCCGTCATCTGGTCTTGATGCTGCGTCGAAGCGTATCATGTGGAAAACCCTGGAGGCTACCGTTCCCGGGCGTTCGATTCTCCTCACGACTCACAGCATGGAGGAGGCTGATGCTTTGGCGGGCCGCGCTGGTATTCTTGCTCGACGCATGTTGGCTCTCGGGACGCCAGATGACCTTCGTCACCGTTTTGGCGATGCTCTCCACATTCACCTTGTTTCCAACACTGCACCGCGCACCACCCAAGAGGAGATGGGCCGCATCATCGACTGGATCCGCCAAACCTTGCCTTCAGCCGACGTCGACGAGAAGACATACCACGGCCAGATCCGCTTCTCGGTGCGCGCAAGCCAGGTTCTCGCAGCCACATCGGGTCGTGACGAAGAGCAGATTACAAAGACCGACAAGGACCTCAGCCAAAGTGCCATTGGACATTTGGTTGTTCTGCTGGAGGAGAACAAGCAGCAGCTGGGCGTCGGCCACTACAGCGTTAGCCCGACGACGCTGGATCAGGTGTTCCTGACGATTGTCGGACAGCATAATGTCAAGGAAGAGAACTCGGAGGAGAAGAAGGAGAGTATCTGGAGGAAGATGTGGATGTTTGGACGGTCTTAGGCATGGTCCTGCCTTTATCTTGGCCCTGTGTTTCTGGTGTTTTTGCACATAGAGCAGTTATTGTCACACTCTTTCTGGCCTTTCGTAAAAGAAGGGATGTAGTTTTTATCGATACCTTGGACTCCCGGATTGTTCGACTCTGGCTTCCGCAGTTATCAGTATTCCGTTAGTTTCAGGCAGTGATAGAAGTATGATGATACCTTGATTGTGAAAAAGTCTCAGCTGTACATTGTGATTGGTCTTTTTTGTTCCCGTGTTCTTGTTCAGGCGGTTTTCCTTTGTGGTTTGTCCGTGTTGATGTTCTAACCAGAACGCGGATCCCGACGCTATGTTCTCTGAAACAGTTACCTTTTTGTGCAGACAAAGAGAACGTGAACATATTCGCAGCTCTTGGTTCTCCTTTGCATATATTTATATCGGCCAGCCTGCGAGACGAGAATGGTGGGACGACCAAATCCGAAAAATCGAATCTACCATCACCGTAACGGCATCAGGCGAGGCTTTGAATCAGCTACTCCCCCCAAGAGAAACCAACCCGACAAGAGTCACTTGGGTGAAGATTGGTCCTTCAAAACCACCCAAAAAACTAATTCAGCAATAACCATGTGCTACCGCGTTATCACGCACTCTCTCCGCTGCGATATGCGGCCCGTTGTCTCCGACGGAGGCAACATCTACGTCGACGCGTTTGCACAGCCTCTGGGCTGCGACTGCTGTCAAGATGCGAGCATCCGGCCGTGGCTCCGCTGTGAAAGTCACGGCTGCTGCAAGGTGACGGCCAGGTTCGACCGGTGCCCTCTCATCGACACCTGCGACGAGGTCATCGAGATCCACCGCTACGTCGAGGCCCGGCCCAAGATCCGGGAGATATGGAACTGGGCGGTCTTTCCACCCCCCTTCGGCCATGCCGTCGCCTACACTGATCATGATGAATGGTGCGTGATCCCATCCCTGGATGAAGTCCTCTTCGACGGCCCGCTGCCGCCGCACCTCACGATGGCCACGCCCGCCTTCCGCATGGCCCTGGGCAACCTCATTACGGCGGGCAGGCTCATCGTGCAGACACAGATGCAGCTTGTGGACTTGCTGGCGGAGGTGTCGAAGAGGCGAGCCCTGCACGACGCCTTCCACGGGAGGGCGTGCGAGCGGGTGCTCAATGAGTGGGAGTGCGTGGCGAGGAGGCCGATCGAGACGGGCGACGCGGTGGCGGTGCAGATGAGAAGGGTGCTGGCAGCACAGACCGACATGTTCCATAAGAGCTTGAGGCTGCTGGAGATGGTGGTCGCGGGGGAGGGGGATGCCGAAGGGCTGATGATGACGGGGTTTGATGTTGTCAAAAGGGATGGGTGAAGATTGAGGGGGTTTCCCTATTTCCTTATTTCCTTAATTTTTAATGATATTGGCGTTGGGGGGCTCATGATGGAGGATTTGGTACTTCCTTGGTGTTGAGCTGCTCAAGAAAACGCCTCCATAGAGTTGATGCATTGAACGACTAGATTGCATAGAATATACCCAATTTCTTGGCCTTTCTGATATCGTATAGTGGTGACCATGTAACATCTCACTTGAGGTTTTTATTTGTAGGGACTTTTCCGCGATGGCGCTTGGGTCCTCGTGATGGGTACACGTTTGTCGATTTGTGTCTGTCGAGTTGTGTGGGTGATAACAGAGTCCATTGACAACAGCTGCTGCGTTCGGCTTCATTGTGCGAATAGCGCCAAGCTCCCGCAGCCTAGGTACGACCTCCACTAGTCTGGGGAGAAGGATAGCGCGGTATTGAGTGGTCAGGGTCTCTCTGGAAACCCCAGAGTTACCTTTCCGTTCCTCTGGACCCCATCACCACGCATTCTGCAGCGGATCCCACAGGCTGGGGAAAAACTGGTCAATGAACGAAGCATCCGGCATGACGAATTCCGACAGGTCCAGAGCCCCGTCCTGCCCCGCCTCCTCAGGCGGCGCCATGGCAAGCAACTTGTCGAGCACCTCTGTGTGCTGCGCGAGGCAGATGTCGCCCAGATCCCAGCCGTGCTTCTCCTTGTGCGAGCGGAGCACGGACAGCAGGTCCGAGGCTATCCTGAGGGAGCTGCTCTGCGCCAGGCCGGACGGCGAGTTCTCCGTCTCGAGCGCGCACCGCAGCAGGAAGCTCACCGTGGCCGGGAACGCAAACGCACTGCTCGGTAACCAGAAGTCGGCGAGGTGCTCTGGCTGCAGCTCTTGAGTCAAGATGAGGATATCCTCGGATGTCCTCCGGGCTTGCATGTAGCGGTTGAGCAGGCGGCTGTCCTGCGGGTCGTAGAGGTGCTTCTCCGCCTCGAGCTCTATTCGCTGGAGGAGGAGCCGGACGGTTAGGTAAGAGAGGCGCAGGTTCGCGGCGCCTGGGATGCCTAGGTTGGTTCCTCGGATGATGATCCGTCGGATTTCGTCACCGAGGGACTCGACCCAATTGTTGAGAGCCAGCTCCAGGTGTGTCGTATCTCTGGTTTCGTCTGCGTTGCTGACGTGATAGATGTGTCTCAGGTTCAGATCCAGGACATCCGTGAGTCCGACGAGAGCAACATAGATGGATGCTTTTAGTATCTTGCCTGCTGATGCACCTTCTTCGCAGAGATTCTCGAGCGTGGGTTGAGGTACGTCGTATTGAGTCCTCGAGATGTGTGGAGGCGTTCCATTAGAGAGGCTCGTCCTGGAAGGGTTCACGTTAGAGCAATCTATCGATTCACGGGGCTGAATATGCGCATACCATTTGTCGTGAACTAGCAAGGCCCACCATATCTTCATCCTAAGATTCTTCTCCGACTGGGGAATCTCCCATGACATAGGGTCGTGGTTGAGCCCCAGCGAGTAGGACATGGCCACAGCAGAGCCCAGCAACACGCCGTTGCCGATGAGAGAGGTGGTAGGACGGCCGCCGACATCCAACAGGATCGCCTCAATGATTGACATACCGGGAGAACGATGCAGCTGGGAGTAGGTGGCTTCAGTAGCGAGGTTCCAGATGAAGCGTCTATCAGGGCATCGGTGAGGAGACAGAGTCGGGGAGCTGTCCCAGAAGGTCATGGAGTGTGCGTACAAGGAGCCCAGCAGTGCAGGGGATATGCCGTCCTTGTTTTCGCGAAACTGGTTGCGAAAAGAGGCCTCGTCCAGCAGAGGAAACGACGAGTTGACCTTGTCGAAATACCTGGCAGACGATCAGCGCTGCTCGACCGATGCCAAGGTGACGAGAGTGAAAGAAACTTACACATCCAGCACATCAGCTATGAACGGCTCCAGTATCTTTTCAATCAATTGGACCTTTTCTGCTGAGAGGCTGCGGTTCGAGTCCAGCCCAAGGGGCCGCTTCTGCACCATGGTGAAGAGCACCGGCCGAGATCTATTTCCGGGTGCCGGGATGACCATCCTGGATCCCCGGGTTGCGCTCGGCATCGCGGACAGATAGTCGGACAGGACCTGGTTGTCCGACGTGACGGCCGGTCCAACGATGTGAAGGTTGTGCTGCTGCTCATCGTTGGAAGCTAGCGCTAAGGGTGATTCATCCTCCTGAACGTCATGGCCCGGCCATTCTGCACTTCGCGGTACCCCAGGAGAGATGCCGACTGAGGCACCAGAGGCCTGGACCCGCACAGGAGCTGGGATTGGAACTGGTTCCGGATCAGGAGCCGGAACGTCAAGGATCGAATCACCCGGCATAGGCCCCGGCCCCGGCGCCAAGCTGCGGCGTCCCGGAGTCCCAGCCCCGGATGTTGACCGCGTGTTCCGCCGCCGCCGAGACTCCGACGTCCGTCCCGCCGCGGAGCTGGGCCTCGAGGGAAACACGCAGTCGGTGCAGTGCGCTCGGCACATCAGACATGTCTCAGAGGAGGCCTCGGACTGGCACCGTGATTTGCGCTTCCGGCACGGCAGACATGCAGGCCGGAGGTGGGACCTGTAGGGGCGTTCATTCGGGGCCTGCTGCTGCATAATTGCTTTCGTGTGCCGTTTTCCTCTTTTTTCCTTGGGTCGGATGAGATGCTGAGCGACAAGGAATCTCCCCGCGGGGAGGGTCCATTGGGTATAATAAAGTGGAAGATCATGGTTGAGCGGGTGGCCTTTTCCGCGGAGAAGTTGCGGTGTACAGTGTGGGTACAGTTCCCGGATAACTGTGGCTGTGGTCGAGATCCATGGATCCAACTGATATTTGGTGGTAGCTTCTCACCTACCCTGTGATGAAAAAGCACTGTGTAGATTCAGAAATCACCTACCTTATCGTACCTCTGCTTGAAGAGACAAGTGGTCACGAGACCCCAGAGCCGTCCGTGGCAGATCGCAGGACCTGGGGGAAGACGGCAAGGCAGTAAACGAAACGCCTGATCTCAGATGGAGTCGCGTGTCTCCTCTTTTTTGATTCAAGAGTCAAGATTTCCCATGTCTTGCCTTCAGCCAACTATCAACTGCACGCCAGCGATTGCAGGTGGGAATGACACGATTTTATCACGCCGCCTGGCCTGACAGCCGCCTCATTCACAATTCTCAATCCACGATATGATCGGGGGTTCCGTTTTATACCAGATAACCCCCAACCTGGCTCGTGCTCTTGGATATGCCACGGATGTTCATAACCGTTTGGTGCAAAGGAAAGCCGCCATGCCAGCATCGATGCCGGGGTTGAGGTTGAGGGCCAGAAGGCCCCATGAGACGATGCCAGAGATATCGACCTGGTCTCGAAGCAAGAAATGGTCAGTTCTTCCAGACCCAACAACGCAGGCCCAACTTAACTACTAGTTGCTATCCTGACAGGTGGAGGGCCTAGGCTACGTTGTATTGCAACACTGCACGTACCATGACGGAGGGATCCTCCGCGTCTCCGGGATTTTCGAGCCGGATCACCACAGCCCTCCTTTTGAACAAGAGCCCGAGAAAAAAAGCAAATAAAACGAGATCCCCCCGGAAAGTCTAGACCAGACCTTCTCGCGGGAAGCCGTTGGATAATTCTCCGGATGCCCTGATGGTCCTCTCCGCCCCCCCACCGGCGGGATTTGAAGGCGTAACAAGAATGCATGGGTCTCTGGATTCTCGTCTTTTTCTAGGCGAAATTCGCTGCATGAACAGGGCATGTTCCTTTTGGCTGTTGGTTCGCAGGCAAATAAAAAGCAACGTGCCACGGCCGCATTTCCTCTTCCATCGAATGCTGCGACCTGGAATCCCTTGCTCGTCTCCAAAGGCAAGAGGGCGCCACTTGACGGTTCGGTTCTTGACTCTCACTTCTCTGCATCTTTGATCGAGCCACCAACTTTGAAGGATGCAAGCCACATTCTTAACGGATGCATCCTCGGCGGTAGTATCATTATGCGGCCCCAGCATGGAATCTTTCCCTCTGCAAAAGAGTTAATCAACGCAGGGGTCGCCAAGGGATCGAGCTACTCGTCTACTACTCGTCAGGCCACGAGAAACCTTCTACCTACAGCTCAGTACAGGCATCGGCCATGGATGCAGCTCGGTAGCGCAACTACCGGGTTCCAGGGTCTGCGGCTATACATATCCCCCCCTGTCGTTGCCCTCTGTCCCTGTGAGATTGCGAGGCGCCTAGGATTTGCTCTTGAAACGCCAGCTGCCTAGGAAACATGCCATGGTTGACAGGCCGTGGCGTCTTTTGACACTTGGCCGGTGGAAGAATCTGCGCTGCATCTATACGGCTTCCATGGATGGAGTCGCTGGAATCAATCCGACACAAGACGTCCTCGGCCGCTGTGGGTTTTTGGATCTTCAGCGGGAGAAGCGGGCCGATGAGATTAGGTCCTCCTATTCCCACCGACCGTCGATCCTATTAGCGGGTCAAAGAGTTGGCTGCCCACGGGGGATCTGAGCTGCTAGTCTCGAGATGATCAGCTACGCCGCGTCCCTTTTTCTCTCTCTATCCGTATAGATTGACGGGATATTAGTGCCGGACACCCTCAGCTGCTCGCTGCCGGCGCCTCGCTTCCGGGTATTGGCACCACCTTGTCCCTCACGTCTCTTGGCAGGCCACGGCGGTCTAAATGCCTTCGCGTACGCACCATTTCCCGGGTTCATGGCATCGAAGACACGCGCAAGGAGATGGCACGGGAAAGCCTTTTCAGGGCCTCGACGCCGGCTATTGGCTCGATTGGCCACGGTACGTGACAGAGGGAGCAGGGCTGAACCTGGCCCGCATTGTTGGGTCCGGGTCCAGGAACATGGATCTCGTTCCTTGCAATTGAGGCCAAAGCATCCCGAATACCACTTCGCTCCGCTTCGAACAGAGAATTGTGGTCTTTTTTACGTATGGCAGTGGAACTCGCAAAATTTGGCTTGGGGACTTGACGAGCCCTCACCTTCGCAGCACCAGGCTCAACTCAGAAGAAGTCGCGGCAAATACGGCTCCTTGACGCAGCTTCCAAGACCGACCGTCTTCTTCCAAGATGCCGCCAGAGCTGGCCTCGGTGTCTTCAGTGGGCAGCCATGCGTTGTGGCTGCTCGCCGGACCTCATTTGGCTCGTCCAGCCCCTGACTCGTCTCTCTCTTGGCACCGCGTTAATGATTCAGTTCAGATCCTGATGGCCAACCGAATGTCTGATGTGCCTTCTGAAAGGTAAAAGATGCCACCCATCTCGTCTAGAGAACCCGGCGATGTTCCTGCGCGGAACACTTACATGATGAACAGATAGCGTAAGAAGAGGCGCTTTGGCTTCGTTAGGTCATCGAGCTGAACAGAGACGGCGTCTTTTGACATCGGGACGCACAGGAGTCATGGTCGTAACCCGCACTCGCATGGGCATGACTCGACCGACATTCGCATGCAGATCGTGCTGTGCTCGGTTGACCCGAACGACCCTTCAAGGATGGCTACGGTCAATCAGGAAGTGATCATCGCATGACCCTGGAACCGCTTTCTGAGACAAGCCTGTCAGTACAACGGCCAACAGCCGACAGCCAACAACCAACAGCCAACAGCCAGCAACCAATAACCTCCTGGATCCCTTGCAGCAAACCAACAGCCCGGTAGACAAGACGCCCCGAACCGCTGCGCTGGTAAAAAGAGAAGCAGGGAAAACAGCCAACTTCGATTTCGATTTCGATTTCGATTTCGTCATGCAGACAAGACAAAGTCGAGAGACATTCAGCTCGTGGCTGAAACTAGAGGGTCCGCTCAGACAAAAGATTTCCCCAGCTCGCCAACCCACATCCATCTCCGATAGAGCATTAAACTCGGATGAGGAGACGTTAGTGGAGTAAAAGCCTGTCAAGCTCTGGCGTCGTCTCCCCACTCTCTCTGCACTGCACAGCACAGAAGACAGGTCCTGCGTATAATATGTACATAGGCCACATACGAGGATCCTCCTTCTTGGGAACCCACGCTGGATCCTCCCGCCGGCTCGTGTTCCCCGGCTCCCATGCTGGCGTATCATTCAGGTCCAGAGTGGCAGACCCTGCACCGTCGCCAGCCCTTTCGAACCATAGATTAAAACTAGAGCACATACATAGAAAGATGTCGTCTTCGTCGGTGTGGGCGCCTTTGGCCCTGTCCTTTCCCCAGCTTCCTCTGCTTCTAGCTTTCTTCAGGTTCCCCTTTCCACCCCCCTTGCTCTCCTAGTTTGGCCTCCATGAGGCCGCGAGGCGAACGCAACGTCGTTTCTTCTTTTGGTCACACTTCTCTTCTTTGAACCACCTTCTTTGCATTCTGGGCGGGGCCTTATTCGAGCAAATCAATCGTTCGTCGTTCGTGCCAAGGTTGGCCCGGTTCCCCCCCTTGTCCTAACCCGGGCATGCTCGCAACAGCGTCAATCTTTTAAGACGTTGGTGGACGCCGTCCTCCCTCCCCCTGAGGACCGCGCTTCGAAGGATCGGCATCGCGAAAGAAGAAGTGCTTCCTTACGAAACCTCGTCGTCGACCAATAGTTCCTAACCACAGGACAGGCGCGGGCGATGGCGGACGACTTGTCGGGGTCGCTGCTGGCAGCGTCGATCACGATAATGTCCCTTACGACGCTGTTTATTGGGATGCGACTATGGATCAGGGCCAGCCTGAAAACCACCGGTGTGGATGACTGTACGATCGCCCTCCCCCCCTAACTGCGTTGGCTGGACGAGAAGAGAGGCTGACTTGAGTGTTGGCAGACTTGATCACAGCTGCATGGGTACGAAGACTCCTGGATGGCACTGGATGAGCGACTATACGTCTCATCTTGATTGCGAAGTCTGGTCTGATATGGTTCGATAGGCCTTTTTGATGACTCTGTGTATCGCTGTCATTCTGGGTAAGCCTGGCTCTGAGCAAATATCATGGATAGTCACTGATGGAGGTGGGCAGCTGTGGGAGCTGGCTTTGGGAAACACAAGGTCGATGTCCCAGATGAAGATTACGAAAAATTCTTGAGGGTAAGTTTACAGCTTTCACACATGGCCCATGCCAGCTCGTGGCTGACTCCCATGGCCACCACAGTACACGACCGTCTGCTCTTCGACATTCAGCGTGGGCGTCTCCCTCGCCAAGTCGTCCTTCGCCGTCCTCTACCTGCGCATCAACCCGCAGCCAGCCCTCCGAATCGCCAACAAGTGCCTGATGGTCTTCCTGGCGTGCCAGGCCATCGAGGAGGCATGCATCGTCATCTTCCAGTGCAAGCCCATCATCGCGGCTTACAAGCTGGGCGTCGAGGGCGCCAAGTGCCTTGACCTGCACGTTCTCTGGTGGAGCACGGTAGTGTTTCTCGTCCCCAGGTTGGAGAGGCATGAATGCTGATTCTTCTGATAGTTCGTCTTCAACATGAGTACCGACCTGTTCCTGTTCATCCAGCCTATTCCTGCCATGTGGAAGTTGCAGCTCCCCCTGACCAAGCGACTGGGGCTGATTGCCATGCTGTCCCTGGGTCTCTTGTCAGTATTATTCTTTCCTGCCTTCGCCAGCACAAAACTTACTTTCGACAGGGTTTGCGTGACATCCATTATCCGTATCGTCTTTGTCACACGGATCGGTCCAGATACCACTTGTAAGCCCCTGTAATCGACAACCCGCTTCGACGGCTATACTAATCCCCCCTCTAGACGAATTCGCCGAGCCCATGATCTGGTCCGAAGTCGAACTCGCCGCCCTCGTCATCTGTTCCACGATCCCCTGCCTCCGCCAGGTCGTCCAGAAGGTCCCCTGGCTCAACCACGCCCTCGGCCTCTCGAGCAACAAGACCTCGCAGAACTACTACGGCCAGTCGGGCTCCAAGCGCACCGCGGGCGGGTCCATCCCCCTCAAAAGCTTCAACCAGAGCCACAAGGACTACCTGCAGAGCAAGTCGAAGGGCGGCGGCGGCGGCAACTCGTACGGCCTGACGAGCCACGCCGTAGGAGGGCAGCACACCAAGAACGACAGCACCGAGGAGATCTTCCCGCACAAGACGGACGGCAACGGCGCCATCATGGTCACGCACGAGATGGTCCGGGATGTCGAGTCGCACACCACATCCTCGGCCGGGTCGATGAAGAATGAGAATTACTACGAGACGGCGGATAGGGGGCGCTGAAAGTGTGCCAGTCCTTGTTTGGTGTACATGTGTGATTTATGAGGCTGGATATATAAATGGAGGCGGGAACGTGCAAGAGGCGTTTGGGGATGGATAAAATAGATATGTATCTGACATACCCGTACAGAGTTGGGAATAATACAGGCCCGGATTATCAGCCTTGGTCAGTATCGATTGGAAAAATCATGGCCCTATAGTTGGAATTGCAAGTTCCCTTGTCACGAATCCTCGCTACAGTGGTTGCTCACAACCATCGTCTTCCGTAGTATAGTGGTCAGTATGCAAGCTTGTCACGCTTGAGACCCGGGTTCAATTCCCGGCGGGAGAGACGCCAACTGCGCTACGCAGGTTCTTTTTTGGCCTTGATGAGCTTTCATTTTGGTTGTCATAGGAAGTCTTGACTACAATACCAGTAAGACAATTCTATCTTTTTGAAATGTCCAGTCCAAGTTCATCACAGTGCATCCCCTTGTGCAGAACATTTAACTGTTCGTATGAAAAAGCTTGAAAGACTTGGAAACTTGATAATCAATCTTTGGAGATGAGGGTGTAAAATATCCTTCTATCAGGGAAGGATAGGTATCGCACTTCTCGTAACGCCCTCCGCCCAAAGTTAGTCGAGTACCAAATTTAATTCCCTGGCCTCTCAGCAACACAGAAACAAGATAAATCCCGATGCAATGATGAGCAATATGAAAGACTCCATACTCCGCCAACATAAGTTCCCCGTATCAGATCATAGCCCAACCCTCCCCGTCAAACACCCCATCCAACCTATTGAGGTTCTCCTGATAATCGACAGCCTCCTCCTCCGGGTACATGGTCCTGTAGTCAATCCCGCCCTGGCGATACAGCTCCATGCACCCCTCGCACGTTCTCCTCGCCAGCCTGATGCACTTGCAGATCTCGCACATCAGCCGCCGCTTGTGCTCGACGCGCACAAAGCTCTTCTTCTTGCCGCGGTCCATCCGCGACAGGCACCCTCGGCAGCGCAGTTTCCACGCCGTCTCGGGGCGCGTGTCAAACAGCTCGAGCTGCTTGTTGGTGAACTTGTCCTTTGGGCGGATGCGGAAGCACATGTAGCACGGGTACGACGCGATGTCGTCTCTCTCCACGTCCAGCGTGTCCAGCGCCCACTTGTCCCGGATGAAGCGGAAGCGGGTGTGCAAGGGGACCCATCTGTCTGGCTCGACGGCGTCCTTCAGGGCCCGGCTGGCCTGCTTGAGACGGAGGAGGTCGGGGAACTCGAGGGATGAGCAGATCCTGATGAGGAGGTGTGCAGGTAGCGCCTCCAGTCCGCGTTGCGGGCGGTGATGCGCCGTGCACAGGGACAGCGCCGTAGCGACCTCGTCCTCTCCAGACCCCTTGTGGAGGCGCTTCCCGTGGCATCTCGCAGACTTTGTCTCGTACCGGCCACAGTTGTGGCAGAAGTAGTATCTCAACTTGCCATTCGAGATCGGCCGCAGGTGGGCGTGCAACCTGAGCTTCGCCGCGCAGTCAAAGCAGCACCGCTCTGCATCATCGCTCTGGTACATGCCCTTCTTCCTCTGGAACTTGCTCTTCGGGAGGAACCGATGGCACTTGTAGCAGGCGAATATGTCTCGCCCCCTCGTCCGATGGTACTGGTCTCGTTGGGTGAAGAAGTCGTTGATCTCGCGCCCAGGGAGGATCTTGTTTGGGTTGAGGATCTGGTGGAACATGCGGTTTGTCGATGCCAGCCTGAGAATGCTCAGGTAGTCCAGCTGTTTCGCTACCTCGAAGTGAATGTCGAAGGGTAGGTGTTGAAACCGGAGGGAGAAGTGATTGGTATCCATGGTGTCTTGCCTGCGGACCATAGCCGCTCGGAGTCGTCGAGTTCGCCAAGAAATTGGTTAGCTAAGCTCACCCTTGGTGAAAATTATCTTGATGATGAAATGTGTGCTGTTGTTTCTTGCAATTCCGGTGTTTCTTCATTCTTTCGGTTAGGGAGTCGAGGCTTCAGGTTAGAGCAGGGAGGTCAAGGCATGAAGGAGGAAGGCTAAGGGGATCAACGACGATCAAGAGCAAAACTTGGAGTGATTCCTTTCTCGGATCTTTGGACTGAGATTCTTTGCTCCTTTTGTTGCTGGTTTCATAAGTCAAGATACTTTGGCTACCGACGGCCTGACTCATACGGCACATCGGTCAGCTCAACCCAGGCTTGAAGAGCCCAGCCACTGCAGCCTGGAAGCTATCCCATTCATGGAGACAACCACCAATGACCTTTAAAAGCGTAATTGATGGCTTTCGCATTGTCCAATCGGGGGAGTAGTCCGGGGTTTTGGCAACTGTCGGTCACGGATAGGCGTTGTAGGCAGACAACCAGCGATCCTGGCAGTGACTCTTCCAAGTCGCCCATATCCAGCAATGGGCCCTCAAGAATGGGTTGGCAGTTGGAATCTGAATTTATCGATACTCGCATATTCAAGGTGCATCATCATCACGGAACGAATCCTCACGTGTTTCGGAGGGATCTGCAGAAGGAAAAGAATCAATCTACTCGCCATGACATAAGTAGCCAAATACTTACCTACCCGTCCTGCAGAATGCACGCCGAATCCATAATCCGATCCAACGCCAATCGCCGTTCACACGTAGTAATAGTAATCGCCAATGACTAACTCGTCGACAGCCTTGCTCGGGGAGAGCTGTCGAGTCTCGGGCCTTTGCGACCTCATCGGATGACTCACTTGAACTTCGGACAAGCCCTCACTCAGCCTGGCAGGCCAGAGGGATGATGACTTATAATCATCGTCTTCATAGCTGAGTTCCTTAGAATCATCGTCTCCACAGCTGGATTCCTCACTCCAAGTGAGTTCCGTCTTAGGCCATGTTCCCAGGTGTGGGCTTCTTGGCGTAACGGTCGACCACGGACTGTCAATCCGTTCCTGCAAAGGTGACTCCGTATCCGAGCTGTCGCCCAATAGAGGCCAAATGACCTTTGTGCCATCGTGCTCGGGGACCGCGGAGTCGTTCAGGCTGGGTTGGCCAGGCGGGGTGGCCACTTTGAGATCGGCTTCCTCGCGGTACCCTTGGAGGCTCAGCTTATCGCGACAGTAGTGGCAGTAAGCATAAGGTCCTGGCTTCTCTACTCCGCACTTGATGTTCTTGCAGCGGTGCTCGCTGACCAAGCGCAGACGCATTTCTTGCTCCAGGTCGTGACGGCCCGGCAGGTCCCCCGAGTGGACGACGTGGTAGACGGTCCAGTCCTTCTCGCCCGTCGCCCGGTATCTGCGCCACCCGGGCAGCTCAAATATCTTCACGCAGGCCTCGCATACAAACCCGGAACTGAGTTTGGGATACCACTCGCAGTGTGGGCATCGCGTGTGTTGACGGTCGGGGCGGGCGAGCCCTAGGGTCCAGTGTGTTGGATTCATGGGAGTCGAGGACGCGGGGTTCTCTCTGGTGGTCAAGGATCCTCCTGGGGGGTTCTGGTTCAAGATCTTACAACTGCGGTTTCGCTGTGATGGTGAGTGTGGTGGTGAGGATGAAGATGGCGATGAACCGAAATGTTGGATTAGCTAAGGAATCCGGGGTATTATATAGTCGTTACTCATGGTGTTCATGTTCTGGGTGAACACGTAAATACAAAGGTATCCATCCCATTGATGTCCTGCTCAGTGGGTAGATAGCCCTTCCTTTCAGGCGCGCCTGTGGATACTCCCATTCACATTTGCGCTCTCGCTTGTGCTATCGCATGCGTCGTACAGTAGAACAAAGAAAATAAAAATCGTTGTTGTTTCGGTGGTCAGCGCCCGGTTGTCGGTCGGGTGGCTGGTGATTGCTCGTCTTTTTCGAGGCGGTCATGATAATGACCTCTTCGCGTCCGAGATGGCAAAGTCGTGGGTGGGAAAATATGTAGTGGTTGGGGTGTCTGGATGCCTTGACTTGAGCCGTCGGCGGAACTGGACTCGCTTAACGACCGCCATGACGGCGACGCCCAGGACCATGAGAGCCTCGAGGCTGAGGAGCGCGATGTAGATTGCGTTTAGGATCTTCTGCTCGCGCAGATAAGCAAAGGTTGACATGCTGCTTGGCAGCGCGGATGAGTTTGGGACGAGAGGCATGAGAAGTCTGGAAGCATGATCTGTCCTGTCTGGTCAGTCGCGTGTGTCCATGGAGAGGACGCATTGTTCGGCCTCACCTTGCCCTCGGTCAACCTAGGTGAATGTTCACATCCAGAGACCCAGGTTTGGTCTTTTTTGCGCGAAAAACTGTGATCAAGTGAAGCGAGGGAAAAGAGGTTCTTTGAGCAAACGAAGGCGGTGAAGTGGCGAATATCACTTTGTGAGAGAGTGAGAAAGGACTTCGGTCTAGTTCGTTTCTTTGGCGCGAAACGAGGTGGCCATGGTGTGCTTCCTTTCAAGCTATTAATACCAACTGGGCTAGGGTTAACAAGTCAATGCCGTCTGGGGAGGGGGGCTACGGGGGGGAACGACCGCTTTGACCGCCTTGAAGCCCGTGATGGATCCCGTTTAAAGTGATGCAAAGCACGGCAATAAGCTTTTCGTCAATGCAAGAATGGGCAATTAGTTGTTGGGGGATTAACCGGGAGATGGGCAAATTGTGGCCTCATCCTCGTGCCTTTTTTCCCCCTTTGATTCAATGGTCGTTGGGGATTGAACGAGAGAGGGCGAGGGAACCAGACCCTGGCCGCAAGGATTGCTGACCCTTGTTCTTTGAGGCGATCACCGGCTTTCGCTTTTCTAGCCTTGTGACCTCGTGGAGAGCCAGGGTCAAAAGAGCGGGAGAGCGGGCTTTTCCTGCTCCAACTTGGCTTGATAAGGAATCAATGAGAGAGAGGAAAAGGCAGGCGGCGGGTCCCTGCGCACATGACGATGTTACTGTCCAATTTGGATCATACTGGGTGGTGTCATGGGCGATGGCATGCTCTGACCGAGCATGAATTTCCCCTGAATAAGGAGAATTTTCGCTGGAGATGGATGATAAGCGAGAGAGTTCGCGCATGGTGAGAAATGCGAGGGAAGGGGACGCCGCCGTGAGAAAATGTGGCTCAAGGATTTAATGAGCAGGGGGGCTGTTGGAATTAGACGGAAGTCACTCACTGTCGTTATTGGCAGTGGTGGTGGCCCAGCCGAGCCACTCAACGTACAACCAACAACCCATCGGACCGGTAAGGAATATAGCGAGACGCCGAAGGACCAAGGGAAGCCCATCGGGCGAAATGTAAACATCCAAAGTTTCAAAAGCGAAGAAGCGAAAACGAAAGAGGTCGCGCGAGGCAAAAGCCATCATGAGGAACGCGTGTTTAGGACGCGTAACTGGCGCATCGCGTGTCTCATTGAGCGTCTGGTGGGTGTGACAAGTTGATGAGACAAACTGGTTGGTCAGTCCGACGGCCAGAGCCTCGGGATCGGAGGTAAAAAAGACTTTGCCATGGGAGAAAGAAGCATTTGCCAAGGGGGGTCGACGAGATAAAAGGGTCTTTCACATGTCAACAAGAAAAGAAAAAAATCTCGTGCCAGCTTGTTTAGGTTGAGATCGTCTCCTCAACCTCGCCACGCAAAACGACGTAAGGGATGCGTTCCTGGGGTGGGTGAAGCAACTATCGATGACAGCTTCTAGGCCGTTCTCCAACAAACGCCAAACCCCCCCAACAGCTTTCCATGCGATTGCAGGGTACCTTTGCATGAGGCAAAGTTTGGCAGCAGAATCAGGTAGTTCCCTACCAATCTCTGCCCTGCACAGCCACTCGACTGCACCGCCCATCATGCTACCAACGTGTCGATGACGTCGCCCCTCTGCCCCGCCGCCAGCATCCATCACCAGCTCCCTCCTCTAAGCGCCCAAGCCTCCCCCAAGCAAGCTCCTACTAGCTCCAACCACATCCAAACACGCGCGCATTTGCCTCGTCACGATCCAGGTTCTCGGTGTCGTCATTCCCACCGTTTGAGTTGCTCTTTATAAAGTACCTGCTTTCTGCCACATCCTTCCACACTTGCACCATATTCTCAGCCTTCAACCTTTGATACCCCTCTATTTACCCCTCCCAGCCACATCGTCCTGCAACAACTCAACCACCTGACGCCATGGCTTCCAACGCTACTGTTCACGTCAAGAACATCGCTTCTTCGACCAGCGACGGCGAGATCAAGGACTTTTTCAGCTTCTGGTAGGTTTCCCTTGCTATGTGTTTGCCCATCATGACCCGGTAGCTAACCCCTCGCAGCGGAAAGATTGCTGATCTCAAGGTCACCGAAGAGGGAGAGACCAAGACCGCCGAGGTCACCTTCGAGAAGGAGACGGCCAAGAAGACCGCTCTCCTCCTCCACAACACCCAGCTCGGCCCCAACCACCTCGAGGTCACCAGCGCGGGCGGCGACGTGGACGACGCGGCCGCACAGCCCGCCAAGAATGCGGACCGCGACTCGGACGAGATCACGCAGGAGGAGAAGCCCCGCGCGCGCATCCTGGCCGAGTACCTCGCCCATGGCTACGTGATCGGCGACGCCGCCATCCAGCGCGGCCTCGAGCTCGACTCGGCGCACAACGTTTCCAACCGCTTCCTCTCCACCCTCCAGAACCTCGACACAAAGTACCACGCCACCGACCGCGCAAAGGCCACCGACCAGAACTACGGCATCTCGCAGCGCGCCAACAGCCTCTGGCTCGGCATCAGCTCGTACTTCGAGAAGGCTTCCAACACCCCGACCGGCAAGAAGATCGCCCAGTTCTACACCGACAGCAGCCGGCAGGTCCAGGAGGTGCACGCCGAGGCCAGGCGCCTGGCCGACCTCAAGAAGGAGGAGGCCGGCGGGAGTGCCTACAAGGCTGCCGGCCTCGAGAAGGTCTTTGGTAAGGAGAAGGCCTCTGGGGCCCCCGCGCCCGAGGCCGGCCCTGGCGATGCCGCCGGCACATCCACCCAGCCTGCTCCTACGAGTGATATTCCCAATGTGAGCGCTCCCGAGGGCGGAGAGAAGCACTGAGTGTAATGGGAAATCGGGGGATGGAGGAGAGGATTGCTGGACTATTGAGAAGATGCTTTCTTGTGTTTTTGTAACGAGTTATCACGACCTTCACGCATGGCGCATGTTCATGATGATTTCAAATTGATTCCTCGATCATGACGATTAAACCTGGCCCTATTATACAGTGAATACAGTAATGTCCATAAAGCCTTGCTCTAGAAGTGACTATTTCCTCATCGTCTTGGCAAACTTTTCTTTTAGAATATCCTCCGTGATTGGTTTGGGGTTCGACTGGAGGTTCTGTGGTGGGCATGTCAGTACCACTAACTCCTGTCATGCAGCTGATTGCAGTTTCTCACATCGAGCTGGTGCCTGGGGTCATTGTCGTCCATCTTTTCGAGGCCCTTTCCAGAGGCGGGAGGATCTTGAAGTTGAGCACCGGTCTGGCGCTCGGGAGGAGGAGACTGATGGCCCTCGGGCATGATGGCGATTCTGTTGCTTGGGGTTTAAGGAAGGTACGTTGGACTGTAATTGTTGGATGAAGTGAGAGATGATGGGTGTATGCTTTGGAGTTGCAGACGTTGAGAAGACGTTGGTTTAAGTACAGAACGGCAATTTGGGGCTTCACTCAGTGGCAGAGGGCGATGATTGCACGTTGACGTCGAGGCTGGACTATATGCCGTCATTGGGGATTACATCATGACATGAGATCGAGATGGTGTGAACGGGGTCAGCCAGCCTTTCAGCCAGTAGGATTACATTTTTGGGAAACTATCAAACGCTCCAGATTCTAGAGTGGTCTTTCTTACCTTTCTTGGGGAAAATAGAGGGCGATGGCTTGTCTTGGTGTCAAGCATCGAGGAGCTATCATCGCTGATCAAGGCTCAAGCTATTGTGGTTTCCATCCAAGGTATGCTCACCCAACTGCTCAGGGCTCGTGGTTAGGCCTGAATCTTGGGATAGTAACGATAGAGCTGGTAGAGTTCTATTCAGAAAAGTTCCTGCATTGCATTTCATGCATGTAATCCATGCTATTGCCCTTAATATCATCGAGGTGTATACCACGGCAATTCTGCTATAAGAGGCTCTGCTATAGACATGACTCAATACTCGCTACACAGAACAGATTAGAGGCAAGATGGTTATGCATAAC
The DNA here is from genome assembly GCA_033030565.1 of Fusarium nematophilum. Lineage (NCBI taxonomy): Eukaryota > Fungi > Ascomycota > Sordariomycetes > Hypocreales > Nectriaceae > Fusarium > Fusarium nematophilum. The sequence continues at coordinate 22,935 of JAVIXY010000071.1, forward strand.
ATGGGCGCCACTGAGGCTACTGCGCATTTATCCCCCGCCCAAAAGAGGCTCTCCAGATCAATATATCTAGGGTAAACACCAAGCCCCGTCGCGCCCGTTGAGCCACTCTGCCCAGGCAAGGCCAGTCGGAAAGCGTCCAGGGGATCCCCTAGAAAGAGGCCGTTTTAGCGTCCGCCTCATCCGTTCCAGTGGTGCCAGCGGCCCGCTAAACCCCGCACCGCGACCTACCTAAGACGCGCCCGCATGGGAGGCTCAGGTCCCCCCAAACAACGCGTTCGGGCTGCCGTCGGCTTCTTTCAACCCCCCATTCCTCCAACGTGATAGAGTCAATATCCCCTTGCTCCCAACCGCAGCGCTTTTCTTTGATCATCAACATTTGTTTCTATACCGCCAGAAAACCATACCCTCCCCCCCTCCAAGAAGCGAGCTGAACAAGCTTCCATCACCCGGCATGCCGGATCTTAACTCGGTCCCCCCTTCACCACATTCTCTCGCGGTTTCTCGCCGCCAGTCTTCGAACCAGATGGCTGCTCCCCCGGTGGCCGCCTCGCCGTCTCTCAACATCCTCCCCTCGAACCAAAACGCGGTCAATCACTCTCAGTCTCCCTCTCTGCCGTCGCCGGTTCTCACGGCTTCGCAACCACCGGCCCATGCTGCCTCTGCCGTCCCGACGTCGGGACCTGAGCCCGGCGTTGGACCTGGCCCTGGTCCGCTGAGACATCCCCGGCCGCTGACCGCCGCGGAGCTCCATCTGCAGCTTGAAAAGGAGCAAGAGGCTGTGGTGAGTATATAAAATCAGGCATCCTCCAGGTTCAACTACATCTGACATTTCTGCCTCAAGGTCAACCGCTTGACTCGGGAGCTCTCCCTTCTCCGAGCCGCCCAGAACGCCTCCGTCGTCTCCAACACCTCGTCCACCTCGGCCGCGAACTCGACGCACGACGCCGTCGCCGACCAGTCCCTCCTCTCGGGGTCGGGCTTCTCCATCCCGACCGCGCGCCACCAGCGGACCTCGTCCACCACCTCTCAGAGCTTCGGCAACCAGCAGCTGTCGTCCTCCTACGAGGCCCGAATCCACGCGCCCCGCCCCTCCCACGGCACTCCCCTCTCGCGGCAGAACAGCTCCGCCTCGCGCAGGAGCCAGACCAATTCCCCGGCGCCGCAGCACAGCCTCGACCCGTCCAACTACTTCCAGCACCAGAGGATCCCCGCGCCTACGTCTATCCCTCCAAGCTCGGTGGGCGCTACGCCGGGGAGTCTCGGCGAGCAGCTGAGCCCCGGCATGATGCCCGCAACGATGCGGTACGAGGAGACGGCGTTCTACCGCCACGAGCTCGAGACGGCCAAGAGGGAGAACGACGCGCTGAAGCGACGCATCAGGGAGCTGGAGAGGCAGGTGCGCCAGCGACGGGCCAGCGATGCCAGCCGGCCCAGGAGCGAGAGCGTCAGCACCACCGCGAGCCTCAGCGTCACGCCAGCTGGGGGCGCCAGCATCGCCGGGCCGCGGGACGGAGGGCTTGCGCGACCGGAGCGCGAGCGCGAGCGGGGCATGACGACCCAGAGCGTCATGAGCGTGGCCAGCGTCGGTGTCGGGGTGCCTGAGGAGGAGCTCAAGGTTGGTGAGAGCGCTGCTAGTTCTGGGGTTACCCCCAACCCGCCATGATGGAAGGTTCCGCCGTGTATCTCTTTGCGATGCCCCATAGATCGCGTTCCGCTGCTGTTAGCACCAAAGGGGGAATGGCGGGAAACGGGTACGATGTCACGACTGGGTATGGAGGTATTGGCGTTAGAGGGGCTTTAGAGACATGGAGAGCTCTGTAAATATTCAATTCACTCAGTGGAATTTCAAATCTTGCTTCGTGGTGCTGGACGAGGTCCACCAAGGAAGAGGCCAGGGTATTCTGGTGAATAGTAGTCAAGCATCTGATCATACCCACATCCCATCACCCCAAAGTCGATATCTTCAACAGTAAGTGGTTCTTGCTATGGCTGCATCGGGTAACATCTGAAGGCCGAGAGAGCCAAGCATTGGGTTACGCGCATCTTTGTAAGTAGATATCGTGTGTGCTTTTAGAGAGATCGGTACTCACCGTAATTTTGTTTACAACAAGCCCAACAGCCAACAGTCTATCGCTCCATACTAGAATCCCCGCTGATCAAGAGACGGCCAAACAACCCGGGCCTTTTTGGAACTCTCCGGGCGAAGGATGGGAGATATGAGCTTAACAAGCCCTGGAGGCAGGTCTCCCAGAGTGGTGATGTTTGGAAGATGCTTTCCTGGAGGCTGGTTATCGGTTGACTCCTCCATCCTGGTAGAACCGGTGTGAACGGTTGAACCTACTCGGAGGCCGCGGGAAGATTGAGCTAGCTACGTAGGTACACTGCGAGGTAGATATCTGCCCCGGCCCGGGTCTGCCAGTACGGTTGCAGTGATCAGGAAGAGACTCGGATGCATTTGTGGCTCGTGGGCAACTTGATGCTCTGGGACGTAATTCCTTCAGCCATCCGTGTCTGCGTGGGCAGCGGCGGCTGCTTGAACTCAACACACCCTTCAATAAGAGATAAAAAGTCCCAGGTCGAAGTGGGTTGATGCTGAGGAAGTCGTAGAGAGACAATACCTGAGACTGGTCTTCTGTTGGCCACGGGCACCCAGATGTTGACATCGTTGGTGGAGTTGTTCACGTCTCATATCTCAGTAGTCAATTTGGGTCGGGAAATACCTAGACAAAGGAGTCTGGTGTTTTGAGATACATAGTGGTCATTGTGTCCCGTAGGTTGGTATGACTAGACATTCGTTGTAAACAACATTAGCCCATCAATGATCTGGTACGAAAACATAAAAATAGAACCCTCAAACACCTAGCTGCCATGATGCTTCCCAGCAGAGAACATCAGAGGGGAAAAAACCACTGATGATGCCCAGGTATGCCGATGCACAAACCGCAAGCACGTATCTGCACCCAAACACCCCTCCCTGTACCGACACCGCCTTACAAAACAGGTGCCGACCGATTTCATTCATTCGAGTCGCTTTCTTTTGGCTCCCTCAGCCTGCTGATCCTGGTAGTCCTCCTTGCCAGGCGTCTGGGCGGCCGTCTGCACCGAGGCCTCGGATGCGTCATCGGGAACATCGATGCCCGCCTCCTTCAGCAACCCGCGGGTCTCGTTTTCGGTAAACTTAGGGGGGATCGCGTTGTACGTTTTAATATAGAGGCTTTTGATCTTGTCCTGGTCCTGCGCGGTCCGCGCGACTTGGGCAACTGCGAGGAGCGTGGTGCGGCAGACCCGAGCCACGCGCACTTTGTCATGGAGGAGCGGGATGATCTTGTGGAGCTGCCTTTTGCGCTGCTCGACTTCTACCTTGAGGAGCTGGTTCTCCTTTTCGAGGGCGGCGATTCTCTGCTGGAGGGCGTCTGCGTCCTGTCCGGCCTTGGCCAGCGATTCTCTCACGAGGTCGCAGTCTGTCTTCCAGGTATCGATGTGGACGTGTAGCCCCATGATCTCCGAGTCCTTGTGCTCGAGCTTCTGCTCATACTCGAGGAGAAGGTTCTGAGGGAGCTCTTTATCCATCTCGGCGTATTCGTTCTGGTCGCGGAGGTACTTGATTTCTTTTCGATGATCCTCGCAGCAGCGTTGCAGGCGCTCTGATTCGGATAGCAGGGAGGTTACTTGCTCGGGCAAGTTCTCTTGGAGGATTCCAGATGGGCCATGACGGAGGTACCTACTCATTCATCCACGTGCGACCTGATAAGATATTAGAGGTAGGTGCGATCTGAACGATGCGCAATATCTGCGAGAGGAGGAAAGTCAACAAGGCGGGAAGGCGTGAATGGGCACAACCATACTAACCCAGGCCATGGGCACACACGAAGATAACGTGGTCGGGTACAAAGCTGATGAAGATGTGAGTGTTGTTATACTTGTTTGCTGGTAGAGGAGAACTAAATAAAAACAAAAGAATTGATGGGATGAGTGGAAGTGTCAAGGAGTGTCAGGCAGCTGGCATCAGCCCGGCAGCACACGATGAACCTGCGCCAACGGAAGAGAGCCGGGCATTATACGCCATTCTGTTCCCATCATCGGATAAGATCATTTCATTTCCTGCCATCAACTCAAAACGACGTGGGGTTTTCAACGCGGTAAATCATTCAAGCCCTCTCGAACGTGACTGGCATTCGCTGGATGGTCACCACCACCATTGTTTGGGCTTGGGCGAATATAGACAAATAAATAATATTTACAAACGCCATTATGTTGGTGAGCAAATGTTGCCCTGGGAATTCTATTTATAAAACCCCTCTGAGAGCCCTCTTTTCTTTCTTTCCTTCCTATCCTCTCTTCATCAGCTCTGAGAGCCGCTATATTTCTCACCATTGTTTGGTCTTGGGCGTATATAAACAAACGAAATCGCATGCACAAACGCACTCCTATTGACGAGTGAATGCTGAGGGTGGGATTTCGACTATAAAATCCCACCCAGAGCCCTCTTTTTTCTTCTACCTTCCCTCCTTCTCTCTTCATCAGCTCGAAAGAACGATCCCACCTCTTCTGCTTTTATCCTCTTCTTCATTTGATCTTTATCAACACTTCCGAAGTCTTGTCTTCCCTCCCCTTGAATTGGTCTTCACTACTTCTCACTCCATCTCTCTCTTCAATCCCTTCCTTGTTCAGGTCTCCTTTTCTCACAGAAGTACCCACCGCCCTTTCTGCCAACATCGTCGTTTGAGAGCCGTGAGAGCAAGCACCGATTTACGCCTCTTCCACTTGCAAGCCTCACCAAACAACAACCCCCCAAGGCCCTCTCTTTCCCGCCACCCCGTCCGCAAAATTATTGGTTCTTATCACCAACCCCAACTCCCTTTTCTTTTCCTAGTTCAATATCGCACCGATCTAAAGTATAGTCATGGACCCCCTTCCGGTTTCTTTCCAAGCTACCCTTCCGTTCTTCGCCGCAGAACAGGCAGAGAGACCACAGGGTGGACCTCCCACTCTGGAGAGGCAGCTCGTCTCTTTCCACGACCTTCGAGTGGCAGGAATCCCGGAGGCGTTTGACGAGAACCCCGAATCCTGGAACACTGTCGGCATCAGACTTATCAAGGCTCGAGTCACGACAGCAATGGGCTCGGGCGATGAAGCCCAGATGGCTCATCACTTCCAGACCGTTGCCCGCGCCCTGAGACACGAATTCAATCTGAATTTGCTGCCATCTCTCTTTGACGCCACGGTAATTCACACAAAAATGGTGTCGTGCTATAAGTGGCATTTAGACTGACCGAGGACAGATCTTATACGGAATCCCGAACGGTGGGATAAGCGACATGGACATCACCCAAGTGGGACGCGTCGCCGTCAATATCTTGCACGAGACGCCCTCCCCTGGAATCAGCATGAGTACGTGAAAAGGATGATACCGCGGGAGGCAGCAGGCTGATACATTCCACAGGCCCGACTGCACTTACGGCCGAATCCGTCCTGCGACGACGTTACGGCGACGAGCTTTTCAACTGTCTCGAGGCGCACCATCAGAAGTGGGAGGTGGTCGAGTAAGCTGATTTGATTGCTAGACCAAAGAGAACCTTACTGATTGTCAACGTCCAGGGTACTTCATCCCCAGAGCTCCGAAATCATCAACTATCCCTTCGCCCTGTGTGACCCACGGACTGTGGATCCGGCCGAGGATATAGCCGTAGAGAGGCTACAGTCGGGGACTGGGACCGTCGAGAAAAAATATCTCAAATTTTCGAACCAGCAGCGCTGGTTTTTTGTCTCAAAGCAAAAGACTTTTGAGCTGCTGGTCCGTCGGGTCGCATCCCAGGAGCAGGAGTTCGACCCGCTCCTGGGGGCCACTGGTGCGTACTCTGACAAGGTCGTCTCCGCAACGCATGAGCTAACAGAACGTGAATATAGTCCCGATGGCGGTCCCAAAGGCATCGGGTGACCCAAACCAGCTCCCAGAAAGCATCGCCAAGATGCAATTTGTGTTGTGGTGGCCTCAGGAGTCGTGAGAGAACACGACCCCTGAGGCCATCACTTCGTTGGTAGACCTTAGGTACTGCCTGGGATCCAAAATCCAACACCGCCTTCCACCTTACTACTCCTGCTCCTTCACTTAAATATCCTCTTTCCCGAAATACGTCGCTTGACTAGCTCGTAACCGCTATAAACTTCAAAGTTCTGGCGAGTTGGCGAGTATATCCTTTTATTTTTCCTCCTCCACACTCTCAGCCCGCTCCCCATCCATCACGCCAGCCTCATCACCGCACGAAATGACTAGCTCTAGCCGAGTAATGACGTCCTATAGGCAGCCGTTATATAGAAAACTTTCTCGTCAGATAAACCCCGGTTCCGCAACTCAAAAGAAGCGTACTAGCCCAACTCAAGCGAGTCCTCTAAGCGGCAGCGGCGTCAGCTCGCGCTCAGCGACACTCCATCCAGCTCTACACGCCGTCAAGGGACCGCCCTATATCCTCCCGGTAGTTAACAAACCTACACCGCGGTGGGGGGCAACTGGAGGCGACGTGGGGCCTGACCATCGCTGTTATGTGCACCCAGACGAAGAATCTCAAGCTTCCCAAATTATGAGCATCGCGATACCTTCAGTCGGGACAACCTACCTGAAGTTCAACGACCAGCAGCGCTGGTATTTTGTGACTTAGACAGAAGCCATTCGAGCTGCTGGTCCGCCGAGTGGCATCAAAGGACTGGCCCTTTGATGCCCAAGTCAAGGCCACAGGTGAGTTAGACACCAATCACTTTTCTGGAAAATAAACTAACAGAAATATAAATTCAGTGCCTCTGGTGACACCAAATGTCACTGGGGATGGCAATGCCATCCCCGAGGATACCGTGAGCATGCCGTTCGTCCTGTGGTATCCTTAATCGCCCAGGATACCTATATATTATTCAATCTAGAGAAATATCGTCCACACATGGAAGGCATCCTATATATACGACAGAGAAATAACCGTCAACAGCCGCTCCTCCACCAGATCCTGATATTAACGGTTCGCCCCATGGTATCCCCGAAAGCCGTAGAATACCTCTGCGCCCCCCCTCCATCGGGTGACCGGGCAAACAGCCCGGCTGAGCATACCCAAATGACGCGGTTATGGCTTGATCTAGAAAAGCATCATCTATAGACCAAGATACGAGCATGTATGCACGACAAAAAAGAGAGCGAGAGAGAATCTCCAAGAGCCGCTCCACCCCTCAGAGATCTGAGATGTTTCCAGATCATACGAACCGTCTCAACCCTATTATCGAGACCAGGTACCTCAAGTTCTCCGACAAATAACCATGGTACTTTCCAGCAGCCCAAACGTCATTCGAGCTCTTCGTTCGTCCAGTTGTCTCCCAAGACCAAACCAGCGACCGAGATGCCATGGCCACAGGTAAGTTTGCAGATAGCTCTGTTCAGCGTTCCAGGCAACAAGTTGGCTAACATGTGAATTTAGTCCTTGTAGCCGCCCAGGAACGTTTCCCGGGATCAAACAAAATCCCAGAGGACATTGTCACCATGCGGTTCGTCCTCTGGTGGCCGAGGCGGGCACCGGCCAACTCCGCTCGTGAAAGTCCGGCATAATTTAGTACCCAAGTCGGTTGCTTGGCTCCTCGGCTTACTGTTCACTCGGATTGCGCCTTTGTGGGTAGAGATCAAGTATCTTCACATGAACAACACAAGAGGAAGAGTGGGAGAGGGCATGGTGATAGCGAGGCTGCGGAAGATCCCATATATCGATGACCGGTATCACAGAAAGATCTACTTGGAGAGATTGACTGCAACGCCAAGGGCGACGATTTATTGGTGGAAGAAGGCGTATAACATCCTTTTATCAGACCTCAGAGGCCTGTAAAGGGACCATTGTTGGGCGGGAAAACACGACATATGCCGTCCGTTCTTGACACCGCCGTTCTTAAATTTCAGGAGGTGAATTCCGATGTCGCCTCCATCCATCAGCTAGAGTCCAGGGGTATTGACGATGGCCCAGTCTCACCGCCATGGAAAAAGATCCAACGTGTGGAGTGAAGGTGCTTGATTTCTCTAGGTTCCATGTGACGACCGCCAAATTCCTTCTCACAGGTCTCCTTTACCTCGACAAAGCGCATCATATGTTAAAAACTTTGAGTTTTACATCTTGGGTATCATTATTAAGTGTCTAGATGAATATCTGCGCCTCTCAGTAATATCACGACCTCCAACCACGATTCTATGATACATTGGACTCTGCCATTATGTGTTTAATGGGGAAGCCATTGGCGATGGCGGCGCCTTGCAACTGCTTTAGCCAAGATGAACCGTCCCCTTCTGGGACAGGTCTGTGTGAGAGGCTGCAGTCGACAAAGATGGAGTCGTCTAGGTACTGCCAGTCCGAGACCTCAACCGCGCACTCGGACAGCGTTCCCGGGAACGGGGATGCGCTGAGGGCGGCGCAGGTCCAGGCCATCTGCTGCAGGATCTCGATCATGGTGTGCGTCCACGCCGAGACGCTGAGGCGGATGGACCCGTCCTCGACCTCGATGTGCAGCAGCCGCAGGCCCGGGCAGCCAAATATGTTCTCCGTGCCGTCCCAGATGGACATGCCGGTGAACGAGTGGCCCTCGCAGCTGGAAATGGAGGCCTGCTTGACGGCATCCTCGATGCAGCCGAGGAGGATCAGGCCGCACTTGGGCCACTGCTTGGCCGTGTACTCGGATATCGTCGTGTAGACGCAGTCATTCGCGGTCCCAGTGATTGCGGGGAGAGAGCCCATCTTTACCAGCTGCGGGTCTCCGATGCCCTCGAGGGGGCCAAAGAGCTGACACTCGAACTTGAACTGGATGACGTGGAAGCCGTCGCGGGGTGGTCGAAAGGGCCGCTTCAAGAGGATGTCCCAGATGGCCGACTCCATGATGTGCATCTGGACATAGTGAGGCGATATGAGAACCTCTCGGATCCTGGATATCAGGTGTTTCGCCGACTCTCCAGTGGTGATATATGTATGTAGTGAGCGGGCAATATCCTCAGGCGTGCCCCTGGGAGAGCGGGCAGGGAATTCCCGATCCCAGTAACTGCATAGGAGCTGGAGCGCCAGCGGAAGATCAATGCCTCGGGCGGTCGACGACCACGACGTCGACCTCCGGGAGATTCCCGGGCCGAGCTTCTCCAGCACGCAGTGCGGCGCCTCGGGCCCGTTGAGGATGAGCACGAGCTGGCAGATGGGCCCGTCAAAGAGCAGCTTGATCTGGTCCGACGAGCCCGGGTTAGAATCGCAGTAGAACCGCCAGAGCTCGTCCCACAGCAGCTTGGTGAACTCGGCCAGGAGGCGGTCCAGAACCCGGTCGACGTTGACGCGGACCTTCTGCTCCGGGAGATAGTAGTGAGTTAGGAGGTCGTTGTTCAAGCCATCCGCGAGGGCTGTCGCAAAGGCTGCGACGAGGGCGCCCGCGATGAGGGACGGGACCAGAACTTCGGCATTGTTTGGCGACTGCGCGGTTCGGGGCCGGCGACTCGGCAGCGGAGGCTTGATGATGCTCAGGCGCGACGAGGAGGCATCTTCTGCTGCGACGTTCGCGGACTCGTGCTCATGAGTGGTGGATGACAGGGGAGGGTTCGGTGGGTGCATGTCTAGGCATTGCGGTGGATGGGCGGGCGATCAGGGCTAGCGAGGGACTCCGAGTCAAAAAGGCCTAGGTAGTATTTACTACCAACCAACAAGAGAGAGGAGGGCCCCAAATCATGCCCAAGATGCCATATTCAGCGGGCAGAGTATTTGTTAGAGCATTTGCGAGGAAGGGGAAGATTTTCCATATACAATAAAAGGAATCAATTAAGACTTTTCCTTCTTTCTCGTGGGAAGCGGAGGAAGTGCCCAACTTAAGGATGGGCGTCGCAAGCATTGCGCGGCCCGCTGACAAACGGGGTAATTCGACTCGTCGGCCTCACCCACGAGATGACGCCACCCCCGAGATTGGGGTTTGAGCGGCTAAGGAGAAAGGGTTGAAAAAGAAGGTACAGTATGTTAATGATAAATTGAGCCAGGCAAATGCCGAAACCTTGCTCAAACCTGAATGCTCGAGGAAGAAGCCTTGTTCTGTGTGTGTCCTCCGGTATTGAAGCTTTCCGTGATGGTGAAGTCCCCCTCCCCCGCCCCTTTTTTTTCTTCTCTGCTGACGTTTTCGATGTAAGTGACTCGCGTTCTGGTGGATTGAGCCAATATGAAGGGCCGCGTAATGAGGACTGGTGATGGGGCGAGGACGATACGACCCCCCTTATTACCCCTCAGAATGAAGCCCGGTAAGTTGGATGTTTTAAGAATGAGATGGCGGGGGGGGGATATTGCCGTTTTCGATCTGTGGTTCCTGATTTTTATGAGACACACGCAGGACATGAAGGCTGTGTTGCTTGCTCTTGGCGCAGAGCAGAGAGTGATCGGCTTTCCTCTGATGGAGGACTCGACCCAAGGGAAGGGATCGAATTCCGCGGAGGCGATGCATGCCAAGAGATTCGGATGTCGCGTGCACGTCCTTCTGCGACGACAGAAGCGAGTACGTCAGCTTGTTTTGCTGTTGTCTTTTTAGTCGGGATCTTTATCAATCTTGCTCCCACATCCCGAGATTTTAAATTGACGCTCCACCACTAACGAGCCCTCGGCTCCGTTCTGTATTCCCACCTTTTACCCTGCTTTGACGATACCGACCTGACGAAATATCTTCAAAGCCTGGCACGCCTAGCGAACATCCTGAAGAAGTCTTCGCTCAATATCATGTCCACTTGCCCCTGCGTGGGTGGGCGAAGCATGAGATCCTCGAATTCCAGGCGCAGATCACCACCTACGACATCGTAGAACTTGTCTGATTCGGGACCGTGCCGAGAAATGTCCACAACGATCCCTGGTTTCCGATTGATGGTAATTGTATGGACGAGGCTGGGTGAACAACCGGCTGCTGCGAGCGCATCTCGTTTCCGTGTCTGTGACCGAGTGGTCACTCCTGGTCGAGGGGGCATTTCCGGCGCTGGGACGATCTTCCATTTCTCCAACGTGATTGAGTGCTCTTCCTTGTCCATCCGGACGAGCAGGACTATCTTGACGCCGCATTTCGAGACATCGGACCACCACCTCGCCTTTGCCCTGAGGGAGCTCCAGGTGTAGGTGTAGCCCGTCTCGATGACAAGGGTTGGGTAGCTCGTTTCATCGTCAGGCAGTGACTCGGGGAGAAAAGTGGCATCGCCTTCGCCGCTGCAGACGAGGTTGAGATTGCGATCCCTCGAGTAGAAGGTGGTCTGTCCGATGCAGCCAAAGTCGTCCCCGATGCCCATCTTGTCCGAATGCATGGCGATTTCATTGGTGAGATGGTAGTGCAGCGCAACGTGGGCGCGTCTGGGGATCGCGATCAAGAGAAGGTCTGAAGACGCCAGGTAGAGGGAGATTCGGAACTTCCGTCCTCGCTTTTCTCTCGCATCGTCGATCTTGTGAAACTGATGGACTGGCACACCTTGGACGACGATGGCGTCCCCGTCGCCTTTGTAGATCTGCTCGAAGAGATTGTTGATCCCTGAGAAGCGAATGGAGGGAAGGGTTGAGTAGTCTTCGGGAAGAACCATGGTCTTTAAGGGGTTGCTTGTCGGGCCTTGAGGCAGCTGGTGGCCGACATCAGACATGACATGGAGGACTGGCTCTGGAGTTTGAAGGGAAGTCGAGTATCTTTAGTAGTCCCGTGACAAAAAGACAATTATTGGAAGAAGCCACATATATGCTATCTTAATATCTAATAAACTTTATTAACCTTACTGAACCAGAAGATAGACCATAATAAGAGATAATAAATAATTGGTCTTTTATTAAAATAAATCCAGGCCATCCTGAGGAGTACCTTGAGGAAATTCCTATTATACATCTGGTATTTTGTTTGTTGTTTGAGGTTGGATGTGTCGAGAGGAGCTTTTTAGACTGCATGAGAGATGGTCACATCCAGACCCTGACGGAGATCCTCATACGAGCTCCAGGCATATAATGCTTGATCGGCCGATTAAAAAAAATCATAGTAGTCAGCTCAGTTTGCACGAGTCAAGGTTGGTGGCAGCACTCTGTCACCTCTAAGCGGAGCAAAAGAAAGCTCTCTGGGTTTGCAATTCACAAACGACAACAATACAAAGGAATTCCCCTTGGACGTGATCTCCTCCAGCTGTTTGATGGCGAGAGAAATTCAAAAACTGCTCAGGCAGAGGTCTGATGGGGAGAGGCCGGTATATGTGACGGGGATTCTCGTGAGCTCTGTGCGACGACGGAACCCGAAAACTCGTCCTTTCCGCCGCCGCTAAGATCCAATGCGTGTCACCCACCCACAAATTACAGGGCGCTTATTGCGGTCTCGTTTCACCTCGGATGGGCATCTCATGAGTCGCGAAATCGTCGAGTCTCAAGGTCGAGCAATTGGCGGTCAAAAGCAGGGGTCCTCTCAGGAGGCCGCCTACCCCTCCTGCACCCTCCACTTCTTCCCTCTTGCCATGCACCCTCTTCGCCCTCAGGATCGACACCAGACAGCCAATTTCAAGATGAATCCATGGATGGTGCAGCGGGGGTCCTGATCACCAGCTTCGCAAACGAACCACTCGGAGAGAAGGTGGCTTGTGGTGCCAACGGCGGGATGCATCCATGATCCACTTGCATCGCCTCGTTGAAAAAGCTTGGCCATGGAGCTTAAACCTATGTCCAAGCTTTTCCCTCTTTTTCTGACGTCAGAAGGCGTCCTAAGAGACGAGGGGGGCATGTATCATGGATTTCCGCATCTGAAGAAGCCGGTCCAAACTAGCTGGATCCAGGATACCGAGGACCCAGGACACCTTCATTGGAGCACAGCCCAGATGGAGCCGCAGGGCCTGGATCTCGGTTAGACAGGAACATCGCTTGGCAGTCACTAGCTTGTTCCACCAAGAGCTTATCTGTAGGTAAAAATACTTGGCGTTTGGATATAAAGAACTTGATCCCTTTGACAACCTCCAACTGAACCCCGTCTCCATTCCCCATGCTATGAGCGATTTATTTCTCTCCCTCTCTCTCGCCCACTGCAGCTATTGAACCCTGGCGCCCGCTGCCTTTACGAAGAAACAAGTCATTTGTGACAGTGATCGGACATTGCGCTGGGGCTGCAGGAGGGCAGTGTGACGGTCTTTGACCTAATCCAGGCTGGTTCTGTTGTCGCGATGCTTGCCGCTGTGGCCGCTGTTGGAGGGTTGGTGATGACGGACAAGCGCCCTCTCATTCCCCCCTCATGTGAAGCATGAGCAAATTCTTGACTCGTTTCCCGCGGGCTGTGCAGAAAAAAAAAAAGGTCCTCGACGGGTTGGGAATAGCAAAGCAGCAGCACTCATCTCCAGTTTGAATAAATGAGTATAAAGAGGACCACGACAATGGCCATCTTTGCTTTGAATCTTCACTCAGCTTCTGCTACCTTTTGCCCACTTGTTCCCTCTTGCCTCTCCCGCAACATTGCTGCAAGCTCACTCCTGCTCTTCTCTCTCACTATCCCTCATGGCAGACCCGGACATCAAGCCGTCTCACCCGGAGCGCATCCACTGGGTCGACGATGAAGAGGCTGCAAAGAAGGCCAGGCCGCCCATGAGGCGTGGCCTCTCGACCGAGTCCATGGGCATTCGGTCCATTGGGTCGAGGCGAAGCTCGGTTGACGCCTCTGCTGTTCTTCCCATCCAGTACCGCGCAGTGTAAGCGTTGCTCGTCTGCATGGCGGGATTTGCTCGCTGACGTGGTCAAGGTCGATGGATATCGAAGACTACAAGCAGAAGACTGGTCTCACCAAGAAGACGAATGAAGCTGCATCTGGTACGATCTATTGAGGGTTGTCCTTGACCTTTGAACTAACCCTTGATTTCTCTCAGATCTTGCCAAACTCGAGTGGCACATCCATAACGTCGACGAGGTGATCAGACGTCTCTCATCCTCCCTCACCCAAGGCCTCTCCTCCGAACAGGTCGAACGCCGCGTCGCCCGCTACGGGAAGAATGCCCCCTCCCCGGCTCCGACGCACAACACCAAGAAGATATTCGGCTACTTCTTCAAGGGCTTCGGCACAGTCCTCTTCGTGGCCGCCATCCTGGTCTTCATCGCTTGGAAACCGCTGGGGAAGCCACCAGCCGATGCGAACCTCGCCCTCGCCATCGTCCTACTTGCTGTCTTCTTCATCCAGGCTGCCTTCAACATGTGGCAGGACTGGTCCTCGTCGCGCGTCATGAACTCGATCAAGAACCTGCTGCCCGAGCACTGTCAGGTTATCCGGGATGGACAGCAGGAGACGCTTTTCGCGGATCAGCTCGTCCCGGGGGATATTCTATTGATCAAGGCTGGTAACAAGCTTCCAGCCGATGTCCGATTCACAAAGGTTTCTTCTGATGCGAAACTTGATCGTTCCATTCTCACGGGTGAGTCGCCTTGATACACCATTCTGCCCGTCAGATGAGGGCTCTGACATGTCCCAGGTGAATCTGTTCCAATCCACGCCACGGTGAACTCTACAGATGAGAACTATCTTGAGACGAAGAACATTGGACTCCAAGGCACCCATTGCATCTGCGGAACATGCACTGGACTGGTCGTTGCGACTGGAGACAACACCGTGTTTGGCAGGATCGCAAAGCTCACGAATGAACCCAAGAAAGGCTTGACTACCCTGGAGCGTGAGGTCGTCAACTTTGTCCTGATCATCTGCTCCATCATGGTGCTCATGATCATCATTGTCGTTGTTCTCTGGTAAGTTCTTAGCTGTGTAGATGTGGTTCATCGTGGCTTACTATCCAGGGCTACATGGCTGCGAAAGGAGTACCCCGACTGGATCAGCGTACCCAACCTCATCATCTCGTGCGTGTCTGTGGCAGTGGCATTCATCCCGGAGGGTCTCCCCGTTGCGCTCACGGCCAGCATGACCATCAGCGCCAACATGATGCGCAAGCACAAGATCCTCTGCAAGTCGCTCAAGACCGTCGAGACGCTGGGCTCCGTGTCCGTCATCTGCTCTGACAAGACAGGAACATTGACACAGGTGAGGTTTCACTGATACAAATCAGGAGAGCAAGGCGGGACAATCGCTGATGTATTCAAGAATAAAATGATTGTCACCGAGTGCGCCGTTGGCGACAAACGCATGCACGCAGACCAGGCCCGGGACGTCATGGTCATCAACGAGCACAACAACCCAAAGAACAACTCCATCAGCCAGCTCCGCGCGGTCGCCGGGCTCTGCAACGCCGGCTCCTTCGACGCGGCCACCATGAGGCTCCCGCTGCACGAGCGGGTCATCCACGGCGACGCCACCGACCAGGCCATCCTCCGCTTCTCTCAGAGCCTCGGGGAGGTGGCTGACCTGAGACGGTGCTGGAAGGTCAAGTACGAGCTCGCCTTCAACAGCAAGAACAAGTACATGATCAAGGCGTTCTGCCTGACCCATCCTGATGGCCTTTCGCTCGCGTTGCCGTCCGATATTGGGTCGATTTTTGGGCCGGCCGATGTGTAAGTGTTGACTGGAACGTGTTCGACGACGGGGCGCTGACACGAGGCAGGCTGTTGACCATCAAGGGAGCCCCGGAGATTCTCCTGGACCGTGTTAGCTCATATGTCAATCCCTCGGGCGTCTGTGTTCACCTGGATGATGCAAAGCGCAAGAACGTTGAGAAGATCAAGGATGACTGGGCGTCTCAGGGCCGGAGAGTGCTTCTGCTGGCTCGAAAGTCGATATCCAGCTCCGTGTTCCCGACCGGAATGTCCGAGACAGCTCTCGAGTCGGAGATGTATAACCAGGCGCTGACGGGATTGACCCTCGTTGGCCTAGTTGGTATTGTCGATCCTCCGCGGCCGGAGATTCCCAGTGTGATTGATACCCTCCGTACTGCCGGCATTCGCATCTTTATGGTAATCCACCCCTTTAAAATGCAAACGGCATAGCACTAACAGGCTGCAGGTTACCGGTGACTTTGCTTTGACGGCGCAGGCCATCGCCCAGGAGTGCGGCATTATTACAAGTCGAAATATCGATACAATCGACGCCTTACATCGCACGACGACCATCGACCCGTCCATCCGCGCTCTTGAGATTGACTTCGGAGCCGACGGGCCCCGAGAGGCGATTGTCCTGAGCGGCCCTGAGCTCATCACCCTCAATGAGGGCCAGTGGGATCAGCTGGCTCAGTATCGCGAGATTGTCTTTGCCCGCACGACCCCCGAGCACAAGCTCCGCATCGTGCGCGAGTTCCAGGCGCGGGACCAGATCGTGGGCATGACTGGCGACGGCGTCAATGACGCCCCGTCTCTGCGCGCTGCTGATGTCGGCATCGCCTTGGGGTCGGGCAGCGACATCGCCATTGAGGCGGCGGACATGGTGCTTCTGGACACGTTCTCGAGCGTTGTTGAAGCGTTGCGATATGGCCGCATGATGTTTGACAATCTCAAGAAGACTGTCGCGTATCTGCTTCCCGCGGGCAGCTTCAGTGAGTTCTGGCCCGTGATGACGAACGTGGCCTTTGGTATCCCTCAGATCCTGAGCAGTTTCCTCATGATCATCATCTGGTACGTCGAAATCATCTGGCGGTGACAATTTGCGTGATGGCATGAACTGACTGGCCTCCCAGCCTCTTCACGGATGCCCTCGCCGCCGTTGCTCTCGCCTACGAGGCCCCGGAGGCCGACGTGCTGCTCCGGAAACCGAGGGTCCCGGGAAAGGACCGGCTTGTTGATTGGCAGCTGATCCTGCAGGCGTACGGTCTCGTCGGCTTCATGGAGACGGCGGCGTCGTTCGCCATGTCGTATTGGTACTTGCAGCGCAAGGGCATTCCGTTCTCGGACATTTGGTTCTCGTTTGGAAATCTGCCGGACACGATCGATCCCGATTACTACCAGGCGAGGCTGAACGAGGCGAGCTCCATCTACTTTGTGAACCTGGTCGTCATGTAAGTTTTCCCGCATCTCCGAAATCGGGAGGGACGCCCTTGCGAGCCCACCAACGTTTTTCTCTGACACATTTGCCAGGCAATGGTTCAATCTGCTAGCGGTGCGGACCCGACGTCTATCCATCTTCCAGCATCCTCCCTTGTTCAACAGGGACACGCAGAACTGGTACCTGTTCCCGGCCGTGCTGTTTGCTCTCGCCATGGCCTTCTTTTGGCTGTACGTGCCCGAGTTCCAGAAGGTGCTGGGCACGGCCGAGGTGCCGGTCGAGCACTGGTTCCTCCCTATGGCGTTTGGCATTGGTCTCATCCTGGTTGACGAGGCGAGAAAGTATTGCGTGAGAGCATACCCTCGGGGCATCTTGGCTCGGATGGCTTGGTAAGGCGGCATTCAGTGCATGGCGAAATGTATTCGGGGGGCTCGATAAGCTTCGTAGGGCTCTCGGAGTAATAGTACATGAAGGGGGTAAAAAATGACGACGTCGGTGTCTTTTATCGATGGTACATGATCTTGTGCGTAAAACATGACTGTTGATGATGTAACCCGTAAACTCTTCTTCCTCCACGGTGATCACCCGACTCTTAGATGCATGCGGTAGCTTTCGCGTCGACGCGGTTCTTGTAAAATTCGTATGCGTTCACGGGCGTATCAATCGTAGGTACGTATTCGTCACGAAGTTGCGAAAAGGCGGTGGAACTTGGAGGATGAACGGTCACGAGGGGGGCGATAGGTCAAGAGGTCGGAATTGAGGTCTTCACGAGAGGAGCGGTAGGCGCATCATATCGTCGTTAGGGATCGCAAAGAGACATGGTCTGCGGCGGGGGAAAAAAGAGGCGACGCAAGGGACTAAGCTAATTCGACTATTCTATTTCGAAGAGGTGGAATCCGTGGTGCGAGCCATTTGGAGCAATATCGGAACCTATTCGGTGAGGCAGACGTAACCTCGTCAGTTTCCGCTCTCAGATATCTGATACATACCGTTCTTGGGCTAGCTGGCGGTGGTTTGATCAATTTCCCGTTCCCGTTCCCGTGCCGTTTTTAAATCCTGGCCTGGTCGTATTAGCGATTCCCTTGTCGTCGATGTGGCTGGTAAATGTGTCATTTTCTTGGGCCATCGGGACCGTGCTTGAAAGTCGGTGTCTAGGGTGAGGATGCGCTGAGCCTGGATTTCCTGACATTGACCTTGGACCCTGGACGCTGGGCGAGGTGGAAGCTTCCGGCGGCGAGCTGGAGTGCTGGAACTGGGGCTGGGGCGGGAGTCGTCATGGGGCGTGCATCACGTGGGACCTATTTCTGGGATGGGATGTGTAGAGTCATTGCGTGTGTCCTGGTCGAAGAGTTCAAAAATGGCCATGGGCTGCATTAAATGAAAATCCGTCCTCGTAATCAATCGCGCTTAATAAATCACCTGCATTCTTGGATTTTAATCGTCGTCTTGAAGGCTTTTCTTCGGTCGGCGCTCGCCTCCCGGTGCCGGAGGGTTTAAGAGGTCGTTTGACAGTGGCATGCTGCGTGAGCTGACGGGGCAATCAGTGCTGGAACCAGGGGATCCATCGGAGGTCTCCACTAGAGTGTCGCCTGTTCCCGGCCCCACTATCGGATGTTGGCGTTTTGGTGATGTAAAGAGCAAGGGGGGGTTTACGATGGATGAGAAGCTGTAGCAAGTGATGGCCGTGACGATTGATGAGAGATGGGAGGACAACTTGAGGCCTGGGATTGCGAGTTGCTTTGGATGGCAAACGTGTGTATGGGCGGGCGGTGATGGCTGCAAACAGGGAGGGGGCTCTAGAGATGCAGAACTGCCACTCTTTATGTGGGAATCGCCTCCTTGCATCCGCCCTGTCCAAGCAGCAAACAACAGGTGAGTGAGTGACGAAACCAGGTACAGGAACAGAAACAAGGGAAGAAGGTCACAAGGGACATGGCAACGGGGGGGGTCCGGCCATGGGGGATGCGGGCGTATCGGGGAGCCCATCACGGCAGTCAACCTGGCATTAACAGCCTGATGCTGGTACGATGGTGACAAGCTCAAGCCCGACGAGCCAAAAGTGACGATCAAGGGGGGGACGAGAATGCCCTTTGAGAGGCCAAGGGGAGCCCGGGGCTTGGGCTTCCCCTCTCATGGGCAGTCAGCTATGGCAAGCTCGAGGGTGGATTGACACCATCTGATATTGCAGAGTGCCAGCCGAAGAAGAAAGGCGTTCTCGGCATCACAAACCCGGCGAGCTTCTTGGTAAGCCAGCAGCATGTTTGCCAGCAAGCAGCCAATCGCTCAATGCACTTCCCCCTCAATTCCAACACAAGGTTTCACTGGCGTTGCTCACCAAAAGGAGGGGGGAGGGGAAGGAGAGTAGAGGTGACATTGATCTTGGGAGACTGTTTTGTCTAAACTGAAAAGACGTGGGGACATGCCATCAGGTGAGCAGCGGTTCAGGGAGCGCCAAAACACGCATCTGCAAGCCGAAGCCTCCGGGGGTGGGTAGGACACGAGGCGGAGAGAGGGGCACCGAAACTGGCGATCCCTCGTCATCGGCCGGACTCGACGTGCCAATGTTGGGCAGGCCTCTTTTGTTTCTGATCGGCCACACACACCCACCAACCTGAAGCCCTTGTCTTTCCCCCTCAGTTGCTGCATACAGCCATGTTCGACGTGATTCCGAGCCTTTTGAAATTTCTCTCTCTCCCTCTCTGATGCACGCAGCCTCGGACCTCCGAGCCTGTCAATTGCATCACTTGATTGCCGTGCCTCCATAACGCCACCAAGTCCACAACGCTCCCGATCCCCTGTGGGGCAACGACAAGCTTTCCCCGGATTTGCGACCCCCTCGCTAGCCCGAAGTGGGCACCAAGCGGGTACCAGAGAGCGGTACATGTACGTAGAGCGGGGACCGTCTCTTGCACGGCGCGCCTGCAGTGACGCCGGCGCTAGGCCCGTTGCGGCAACCCAGGTCTGGTCTGCTGAGCGAGGAGCCAGGGGCGTCACGCCTTCCGTCAGGCCAAAGTCACGCGATCGTCCATCTGCTGCTCCCGGCCCCCGATGCAACAGGTGGTGAATGGATGGTGAGTGATACATTGCTTGCGGCCATGCCATGGCTGCCATGGCAGGTGGTGGGGAAGTTCAAACAATCCAATTGAGCGAGTTTGCGGCCGGAGGGCGGCGCAAGCGCAGGGCAACCGCGCAACTGGCCTTGTACCTACCTACCTTACCTGGCCCCCTAGCTAGGTAGGTGTCGTGCCTTCCGGGTGTGGGCAGTTACCCCGCCCAGTCT
Organism: Fusarium nematophilum; assembly: GCA_033030565.1. Lineage (NCBI taxonomy): Eukaryota > Fungi > Ascomycota > Sordariomycetes > Hypocreales > Nectriaceae > Fusarium > Fusarium nematophilum. The sequence goes on from JAVIXY010000071.1 coordinate 43,132, forward strand.
GACGACAGCTCAATCAAGCAATGGGATCGGGCGGCTTCCAAGTTGAGGCCTTGGATGACTGAGGATCCAAGGATGCAACTATGCGTGATTCGGAGATGGACGACGCCGAACGGACAGGTGCCGCTTGTGGTTGCAATAACAACCCCCTCCCCCCCTCGCCTTGTGCTTCCATCCCTCTTTCCCTTCTCTCCTCATCACACCTTCGAAGCCCCAACAGCAAATCATCCTCAGCTCTCTCACCTGCAATCACCTGCTTTTGACGTAAAGGTTCGTGGCTATCGTCCCTTTATTATCTCGATCTCCTCCCATCTTGCATCCTCCCCATCTCAAGATCTCCTGTTCCATCGTCAACCGAGACAACATAAACAGTCCCGCTAACTGCCCTTGCCCCCCTCAACAGCAGTGCCAAGCTATCACAACTCGATCTCCCTGATCACCTTCACACACAACCAAACATCATCATGTCGGAACCTCTCACCAAGGTCGATTCCGCCGTCCAAGGCTTGTCAGCCTCACCCCCTGCCAAGGAGGACCACATCAAGAAGGCCGCGCACCGACGGCAAAGCTCAACCTCACCTGATGTGATGAACATCAACGACCTGGGTAAGATTCCAGTAACCCCTCAACCCCTCATCCATGGTCCATCCGATGTCGGACTGGGAATCGTGAGGGGATAATCATGACAGGAGAGGTCCATGCTAACATGTGTTCGTACTTCAGAGGCCCAGGGTATTGACCTGCAGCTTGCTCCTGAGACTCAGAAGACTGGATGGTAAGTGATGCCCTGCACCAACCTGGAAATGCATCTCAGCGTCGAGATGCCATCACGAGTAGATAGCCGCTGACGGGTCTCGCCTCACAGGAAGATCAACACAAGTCCCAACACAATCGACGACCCCGCAATCCTGAAGCTCCCCCTATCAAAACCCCTCATCAAGAAGATCGACCTTCACTTCCCCCTAGGAAAGGAGGTAACAGCACGAAACCTCAAGGGCGTAACAATCAAGGATGCCCTAGATGCCATCCACAAGGCGTACAAGAAGCGAGTAAGTCTTGATCCACCTCGACGACAGCCACTTGGCCGGATATGACAGACACTGACAACTCTCCCCAGGCTGATGATGAGCTCGACAAGCCCTACCTCGCTGGTTTCGAGTGGGACAAGGAGGAGTCATGGACCCGACTGGTGGTGCACCTCCAGACTCAGCCCTCAAGCACAGGCGGCGGCCACTCTGGCGGCAAGAAGAAGAAGAACAAGAAGAACGAGGAATAAGTAGCTCACCGCCACCCTGATATCTGTTCCAATAGTTCCTTCAATTCTTGTTGTTCGTTTCGCTGGGTTCGTTGCGAGTCGGCGCTTGGGATATTGCGATTAGATATTCTCGGCCGGGTCATATTCGTGCGACTGCTGGGAGCGTCGCCTGGTGTACTCTACCGTTCTGTCATCGCTGGTCGATTTGATCGGCGCTTCGAGGTTCCATGATGCCATGGTTCCTTTACTTAATTGAGATCTTCTCCACACTTGATATGTTCCCTGAGCGCGGTGACAACAGCGTAAAGAGTGATTTTGTGTGGATGGGAATCGGAAGTTGAATTTAGCATGTCTGTGCCCACCACAATGTCTGAACTCTGAACCCTGCCGAAGCTCGCTCACAGCGAGGACCCACTGCATGGTCAGAGACGGCCAAGCGTCAAGACTTTGTGCCGTCTGAGAAGTGTCAGTTGGAGTAGCTCCCGTCGGAAGAACATTGAGGTGGTGGTTCTGGCAGTGGAAGCCGATTCCGACAGATCCGCGATTCCGCCATCTGGGGAAGAATCGAGAGGGAGTCCGTTGTTACATTGGAGTATTCCGACGGCATGCGACGGGAACAACAAGAGATGATGCACTATCTGGCTATGGCAATATTGACTCCACTTCCCGTTAGTGTCATAACTCACTCCTCATGCCCCTCAGACAAGCCCCAGCGGAATGCGGGCGCAGTGCCCCACGGCTAACGTCGGGCCGGCCACCATCTCTCGTTGACGCTGCAACGCGGAACTGTAGTTGGACGGCTTACACAGCGGCTGGACGTCATCCTCGAGAAGCTCACAAAGCCGCGGGCGCGTGGTTTAAAAAGATGGTGTGCGGACGCCTCATGAGGGCTTCTTCTGGCCTCGCTATCACATAGGTTCACACCCAGATCGAGCCCATCTAGCACCATGCCCGTCACCAAGTTCGACGTCAAGGAAAAGTACCGGTATCAGAATGGCTTCAATTGCTACCTAGAGTGAGTGTCACAGTCATTCTTTTTGCTGCTCGGTGCTGATGCTTCTCCAGGTCCGAAGCAGTCGAAGGCGCCCTGCCGGTTGGACACAACTCACCCCAGAAGGTGCCGTACGGGCTCTACGCCGAGAAGCTGTCCGGGACAGCGTTTACTTCGCCGAGGCACGAGAACAAGCAGACATGGCTGTACCGAGTCCTGCCGTCCTGCGCTCATCCCCCCTACCAGCCTGACCCGGAGTCGGAGCGCGCCAACGGCAACAACAAGACCATCGACGGCTCCGAGGAGGGCAAGCTGCACTACATCCCGAACCAGCTGCGCTGGGACCCCTTTGACCACGACGAGGCCAAGCACCTGGACTTTACCACCGGTCTGAGGCTGGTTGCGGGCGCTGGCGACCCGACCTTGAAGGAAGGGCTTGGGATGTACGTGTACGCTGCCGGCAGGAGCATGGACGACAAGACGGCCTTTTACTCTGCCGACGGCGACCTGCTCATCGTCGCTCAGGAGGGAACGCTAGACATCCGGACCGAGTTCGGGTGGTTGCTCGTCCGGCCGATGGAGATCGCCGTGATCCCCCGGGGAGTCAAGTACCAGGTGCACCTCCCGTCGGGGCCTGCCAGGGGATACGCCCTCGAGCTGTACCAGGGCCACTTCAACCTCCCCGAGCTGGGGCCCATCGGGTCCAACGGGCTGGCCAACGCGCGAGACTTCCAGTCGCCCGTGGCATGCTTCAGCGAGGACTTTGGACCCACGGCGTCGGAGGGGACCAGCTCGTACACGGTCGTGGTCAAGTTCAACAACGCGCTGTTCAAGACGGCGCAGCCGCACACGCCGTTTGACGTGGTGGCCTGGCACGGCAACTACTACCCCTACAAGTACGACCTGGGCCGCTTCAACACCATCGGCACCATCTCGTTCGACCACCCGGACCCGTCCATCTTCACGGTGCTGTCGGCGCCGACGTCGACGCCCGGGACCGCCGTCGCCGACTTTGTCATCTTCCCGCCGCGCTGGCTCGTCGGCGAGGATACCTTCCGGCCGCCCTGGTACCACCGCAACACGATGAGCGAGTTCATGGGGCTCATCCGGGGAGGCTACGACGCCAAGCGGGGAGGCTCGGGCGGGTTCGTGCCGGGAGGAGCGAGCCTGCACAACGTCATGAGCGGGCACGGGCCGGACGCGGAGAGCGGCGAGGCGGCGAGGAACGCCGAGCTGAAGCCCGTAAAGGTCGGCGAGGGGAGCTGCGCCTTCATGTTCGAGAGCTGCCTGATGGTGGGCGTCACGGAGTGGGGGTTGAGGACATGCCAGAAGGTGCAGGAGGGCTATAACGAGGAGAGCTGGGGGGGAGTCAAGACACATTGGAAGCTTCCTGAGGGGCTGAAGGTGAAGCAGCATACTTTGTAGGTGGAGGGGGCATTCTTTGTAGCGGTTGAAAAAAGGTGTGAGTGATGGGGTTAATTAACAGCGTCTGATGATGGAAAATGAAGCTTGATCTAACTGAATCTTGACCCATGAGTCTGCCCTGATCATTGTCCTGTCCGCATAAACAGATTGGACGGCAAGTCACGGCCCTCAAACTCTGCATCAACCTCGTACACAATCTCCCCTCCCTCTGGCCGAAACCCCATCTTGACATACGCCTGCCGCCCCATGCTCGAAGCCTCGGTGATGGCCTCCAACCCGCCGCGTCTCCTCGCCTCGTCAAGACCCCACTGCACCAGCGCCTTCGCAATGCCTCTCCTCTGAAAGGCCGGGTCCACGACGCACAGGTCCAGCACCATGACCGCCGGCGGAGAAGCCGTCCTCTTCTCCTTGACCACCTCGATGCGCCGCCTGTGCAGCGACCGGTCCGCCTGGACGAGGAACCGCTGCTCGGCCTCGTCGCCCGGGTACAGCTCCTCTAGGTCGACAGCCTGGCGGAGGTCCTCTGCGGGCGCTTCGCCGTGTCCCTCCACCGCCGAGGCCTGCACCCAGATGGCGAAGCCGGCCGTGACGCGCTGGCCGTCGGCGTCCGCGAGGGTCGCCTTGAGGAAGACGGTGTTGAGGTCCCCGTTGCGGTCGCGCGTGGCGGAGGACCAGCGACCGAGGAGGCGCCTGGTTCCGGCTGCCGCGCCCTCGGGGGTGTCCCAGCCGGGGTTCATGGCGACCCAGAGGCCGTCGTGGGTCTGGTGGCCAAAGGTTGCGGCGGCGCAGTTGAAGGCTGCGGGGATGTCGTCCTGGTTGACGAGGGGCTCGATGCGGAGGTCAGCCATGGTGGATATGTACCCGAGTGTTTATGGGAGTGTTTATCGAAAGTTGTGTCACTGGATTTTTGGCCGTGAAGAGACGAGGGATTTCCAATTCGACGGGTTCATATTTCTTGTTGTACCAAGACCCTAGAGCTAAGGTCCACTTCTCTTGGATGTGGGCGGAGTTGATCTCTCGGTGTGAGTAATACCGCCGAATGCCAGACTGAACCCTTGACGATCATGAAATATGATTAAATAGCCTTGCACTCCGGCTAACTTGAAATAGGGTTTCTGTCTTGCAAGGCTATTTATTTGCTTCTATTATCACTGGATGCAGAACTCTGGTCGCCATTTGCTCTGAAAATAGTTGGTTCAATTACCAGGCAAGCATTGAGTGCCTCAAGGCGTGGCTACTATCCTCGTCAACTTCAATGGGCGACGAAACTGAATTATTGCAGCAAAGATATCATGACAAATGAATCAAAGTTCTGGGACCAGCCTGGGTGCACTATCAAGGAGAGTTGCGCTGGGGACCGTTGATGAAAGACTTGATTCCGGCCGTTCCTCCTCTCCGGCGTCGAGTTAGTCAATCTAGCATACTACCTCAATAGTAATCCTCGTCATATGTGTCTCTCTCATCATATCCCTCCTGTCCACCGTCGTCATAAGTCTCTTCATCATAACCTCCTTCGAATTCCCCGCCATCATACCCTCCAGTGTATCCTCCGTCGTATCCTCCGTCGTATCCTCCATCATACCCTCCTTCATATCCTCCGCCATAGGCTTCTGCCTCAGCACCATCATTTCCACCGTGGGCACCTTCATACTCGCCTCCATCAAACCCACCCCCAGAAAACTCTCGACCATCATGCACTCCCTCAAAGTACTCGCCTCCCGCAGACTCAGCTCTGAAGAACTCTCCTCCAGCATCCCGGGGTTCATCATATCCTCCATCATAATACTCGGGGCAAGCCTCTTCTCCATTTTCGTCGTCTTCATTGGAATTCGGCTGCATTCCCTCGTTGGATTGATCGTCTGGATCCTCGTAGTATTCTTGTGGGTATTCCGCATTCTCCTCCTCATCAGAACCATGGGCGCCATTCTCTCCATAAACCTCCGGTTCTTGATCAGATTGAGCGCCTGAACCCGGGGAGAATCCTTCTTGATAGCCCACTTCAGAGTTCGTGTCCTCCCCCTCATCAGTGTCGGCTGTAAAACTCGCTTCCCCGTCCGTATTGTTGTAGCCAGGTTCCTCCTCATAACTATCGCCCTCCCCATCCCCAAACCCCGACTGAGAGCCTTCGGAGTAGTATTCTTGCAGGTCATCTCCAGGTTCCTCATCTTCCCAATCCGCTGCTTGATAAGGATCTTCTGGCGCGTTTGAATCGCCGCTGCTGCTGCCATGATCACTTTCTTCTTCATCCGAGCCGCTGTTGTCAGGCTCTTCATGGCCAATGCCGCTGTTCTCATCCTCGCTCTGATCAAAATAGCCTTGCATATATGGGGCTTCTTGGTCGTCTTCTCCGTAGCCGTTAGGGCTGAAAGGGCTCTCTGGCTCATCCTCACCGTTTTCAGAGAAGTTCTCTTCCAAGCCCGCATCTGAATGCTCTAGCTCTGGCTCTGGCTCAATTTGATCCCTGTCTTCTGTGTAATCGCTGTCGCCTGAGCTGCCAGTGTTCCAGGGATCGATATTGTCATCAACGTGGCTGTCATTATCGGACATTTCCTCTTCGGAATGCTCATCTGAATCCTCTTGAAATTCTAGATCAGATAGTTCGGGATCGGACGGCTCTGGATCAGAAAGCTCTGGATCAGAAAGCTCTGGATCAGAAAGCTCTGGATCAGAAAGCTCTGGATCAGAAAGCTCTGGATCAGAAAGCTCTGGATCAGAAAGCTCTGGATCAGAAAGCTCTGGATCAGAAAGCTCTGGATCAGAAAGCTCTGGATCAGAAAGCTCTGGATCAGATTGCTCCGGGTCGGATGGCCCGACTGATGGGGAATTTGCGATAGGATATGACATGAGAGATTCTGTTTCCGAGCCGCCTAACTCTAGAGGGCCTTGAACATCCTCTGGAGGCCAGTGGTGGATGATGTCGGTACTGTGAGTCTCCATATTTCGTTGTTCCAAGACGTGAGAGGTGAGAAGGTAGCCACCTATCGCACTGGTTGCGATTCCAGCACCACCTGCAACAATCATCCCGGCATGGCGTGCCTTGTCAGATTGGTGCGACCCGCCAGTGTGTTCTCCTGTAGCTCCACGATGACTGGATGTGCCTGATGGCCCAGATCTGTCGATAGAATTGACTCCACAAGATGGCCTCGGAGCTGGTTTTTGTTCTGGATTGCTTCTAGCAACAGGTTTCTTGATGGCTGGCGCGCTTGGCCGTCCTGCCTTTACGGGCGGATATCTGGATTGGTCTGATGCCCCTGGAGGCACTGGTCTGTTCTCTCTTGCCGGCTGCCAGGGGAGAATTTGGCTGGGCCGCTTGATCCCTGGGGGAGGACCTGCTGGTGAGTACCCGGGAGGATGATTGCCTGAAGACACCGGCTTCTTGGCTGGCATGCCTGGTATTGAAGGAGGCTGACCTTGTCCAGTGATGTCGCCTGGAGCCGCCATGCTCCCTGGGTTGGGATGTAACCGAGTCGGGGCAGTGTTCGTCTGGCTGGGACCGAATCCACGATGACCGCCTCCAGGGGCTGCAGACGGTTGCCCTGTTCGGGGCAGAATGGGCATGTTCTGTTTACCCTGACTCTTTGGTCCATTATTGCTCGAAGGGTGGTTTAGCCCGATATTGACGGCTGTTTGTTGCAGTGACTGTGCATTCAGCTGTCGATTTTCTTGAGGACCAGACTGCCTTGGCAGCGTAGTTTTTGATGGCATACTGCTCCCTACAGATTTCCGCTCGATTCCCGGGGGAGGTCCAGACATATGAACTGGCCGCTGAACTGACATGGGCTTCGGAATGGAGCGCTGGTCCTGATATGGTGCGACTGACGGCTGAGGAGGTCGAGACTGTGGACTGTGTGACATTTCAAGGCCCTTCTCTATTCCCTTGGTCCCGACCAGAAAACTCCTGTCCATATTTGACCGCTGTGTCGTTCCAGATTGCACATTTAGAACTTGGTACGGAGCCCATGTTTGCCCAAAGCTCGACAGGTTCAAATGCCCGGCTGACTGATGGCTCGACCCTAGTGTGCTATCGCTTGGATGGGATCTTTGGGGTTGACTGGGCTTGAAGGATTGAGCCGGCTGTGTTGAAGACGTTGCCTGTGGGTTGCCAGAATAAGGAACGTAAGACTTCTGGGTGACCTGTGCTGTCATGGCAGAGCCAGCACTCGTCCAGTTCTGTCTGAGGTCATTGGATCTAGGACCAACACCAGAAGACTGGCCATGGGATGCGGATGTGGTGGCACCTTGGAGCCCCATGATCATTTGTCCTTTACCCAAGCCAGAATGAGGATTTTCATGACCTCCATGTCCGCCGGCTGAGACACTCGCAGGACCGGCGGGACTGTTCTGCTGCGTGTTTTGAGCACTCATATGCCCTCCGGGAACCAGACTCAAGGGAACCTGAGCCAACCGATTCTTGGTAGCCATCTGTATCTGGCTTTGGGGTTTTGACACGACTTGCGATGAAGAGCTTGCTTGTCCTCGACCCGATGCTGATTGCATTGTTCTGTCCGTGCCTGGGGTAGTTGGGGTCTTGATAACATATCGGTAATGAGGGACTGTAGCAGTCTTTGGGACTTCTGCCGCAGCTGCGGTCGGCTTGCCTGAGGCTCTAGGCTTCGGTTTCGAAATGGGCTTCTTCTTTTGCCCATGCACAGCGAGAAATGCCTGTTGGCACTCCTTCCACTCGGAGTGCCAGACGTCATATCTCGCCCCGTAGCGCTTGAAGAGCAAAGAAGCGACTCCTTGTTCTTCCTTCGAAAGTTTAGAGATACCATTCTCTCGATGGACGGCATAAAACACCACCGTGTGGTTCTCATCGCTCAGCCATTCGAGGTTGGGCGACTCTTCCAACAGGATCCTTACCAGCTTCTCGTCGCATACTTGTACTGCAAGCATGAGCGCCGTGAAGCCAAGCTTGTCTGTGGCGTTGACGTCGGCACCTGCCCCCAACAGCATCTTAGCAAGCCCTACAAGACGTCCCTGGATAGCGTACACGAGCGCCGTCTGCCCATCATTGTCCTTGAAATCGATGGCAGCGTTGCTCTCAAGAAGTCGTTGGACGTAAACTCTGTTCCCAAGCTTGCAGGCCTCGTGAAGAACTGTCACTCCAGAGTTGTCTGGGATGTCAACTCGAGCGCCTCGTTCAAGTAGGAGTCGGAATATCGAGCCCCGACTCATACGTATGGCGATATGCAGAGGCGTCCGACCATCAGCATCTTGAGCATTGAGATCTGCCCCTCGTTCTAGGAACAGCTGCACAAAGCCCGCTTTGCTTGTGCTTGTGGCGTGGTGCAAGATCGAAGAATTGAACCTGTCCGCAACCTTGATATCCCCTCCTTTGTCAAGCAGCACTTTCACAGATGCCACGCTCTCACGAATCACTGCCAACAACAAAGGTGTCTGCAAAAGATCGTTTTGGATCGAGACCAGATCGGGGTTTTGCTCAATCAGAAGCTTCTGAGCTCCGAAATGTCCCTGAAGAACAGCAAAGTGCAAAGCTGTGTGGCCACCTGCTGCTTGGATGCTGCTGTCCGCGCCTTTCCTGAGAAGCTGCTTGATCACCATTGAATGGCCGTGAAGAGAGGCCAGATGAAGAGGTGTCCTCCCTTGCGCATCTTGAATATTTAGAGCAGCATTTCCGATCTGCTTGGCAACAGCCAAAAGCAGATGGACTTGACCGTATATTGAAAAGAGATGAATCCACATCGCCTCTGGGGGTGAGTCCTGGTACAGGGGATACAGGCTGAGGGTGGCATGGTCTTCTTGTGCCAACCTGACAAATCCATCAAGGATAAGTTGGGATGGCCACTCCATTAGGCTCAAAATGTCGGACGCTCCACTTGTCCCAAGGCTCGCCGAGGCGAGGTGGCGAGGCCAAGCGGATCTAGCATATCGGAGGAGTTCAAGGGCGGTACTGGCATCGTCTTGCCTGTTCCTGCCAGGGTCTCTAAACGCCAGCACCAAGAGCCGAATGCAGCAGGTTGCAAGAAAGTAGTGCGTTTGAGAGATTAGAAGGCCATCTTCTGGGGGAATTTTTTGGCCTTGCGACAGTATTGCGAGGCCATTGGAGATGAAGAAGGACGAGATGGTCTCGTGCACAGGCCTGACAACCCGCTTGCCTTCGATCACCACGACTTCGAGAAGACCCCAGGAGGTTCCCTCAATCCATGATTCAAAGGCATCATCCGCGCGGTGGTGGGTAAATGATTCGGCTTGAAGAATATCCGCAAGCGGCATGAGTGGTGTGGCGGGTTCCGACGCTAAAGCAGCTCGAAGCTCAACGAGTGTGAGTGGCCTGGAGGAAAGGCAACCCCATCTCAGCAGAGATAGAGTCTGATCACCACTCTTAAGGGCCATGTCTTGAAAAATCGCCTCGAGTAAGACTAGGTGGCTCTTGACACCAACTGATGACTGCTCAATAACGAGAGGTGGTAGAGTACTGTAGAGTTTGAGGTGAGTGACGAGAAGGCGGGCTGAGAGGAAAGAACCTCTTGATATCGCCAGGACAGCATCATGCACAGAGATATCAGCCCCATGAAGCTGTCGCCTCACGTAGTCGGTGACGCCCTCGTGATTTGAATCGCCCAATTGAATACACGACGATGGGAAGGGGCTTTCGATGGGATACTCGATACTGGAAAACATGATGCTTGTTCCGTGGCTGGTACCACTCTCAACTTCTTGCGAAGGAGACTTTTCCACCAGCTTTGCAAAGTCTTGCGCCAGCTTCCGTGCTGCGTCATCCCCGCAATGATCGATCCCGTCGATGTAGATGCGGAGTGAATGAGTCTTGAGAATCCGAGGCACAGCCCGGACAAGCTCGTCAAACAACTCTTGGGCGGCCCAGAGTACATTGGTTGTAGAGGGCAAACCAGCTTGGATACGCTCAAATTTGGCCTTTAGGTCTTCAAAGACCTGGGAAAACCGCGAAAGTAGCTGATACAGCAGTGCTTTGAGCAAGCTTAGACGAGATGCCTGGGGTTCTTGGCCTGATGGTCTGAAAAAATAGAACAGACAGATTGAATCTGATTCCGTACGAAGACTGACTTGTGCCAACTGCTTCATGAGGGTTGACTTTCTGGTTCCAGGGGGGCCTCTTAACCAGAGCAGTCCCCGATTGGAGCTCCACCACTGGCAGAAGGAGGGGTGATTGAACAACCATCCGTAAGAATGCTGGTCGGGAGCAGGGGCTTCTTCGATGAAGGATGACGTCTCGGAAAACCCAAAGCTATTTATGAAGGCTGCTTGGTGTACGTTTGCAGATTCAACGTGCGGTAGAGCTTGAAGGGTTAGCATTAGTACTGCGGAGTACGAAGAAGGTGGTCTATCACATACCTTGCGGCTCATAAGCTGCTGATTCGATTGTTGGGTTGGATCCCTCTGCCTGGGTCTTCTCAGTAGCGGCCGCGTGGATGGAAGACTGTCCCTCAATGGGACCGTTCTCAAAGCTGGGCTTGCGTCCATTGTAGATATGATACGGTAGCACAGTTGTGCTTGAAGAAGGTGGTAGTGGGTTTGAGACCTGCACACTATCCACGGGAAACGGGGATGGTTCATGTTGTTCGACGGGTGTAGAGCGAGGGTCAGCTCGGCCAGACGGCTGGTAGGCTCGGAACGACTTGGGTTGGCCGGCGTAGTTCATCTTGCAAGCTGGATGAGGATTGAAGAGAAGAGAGGATGAGGAGAAAGGGAGAGAAACTGGATTGTGGAGTGGGATTGGAAGAAATTGAAAATTGCGGTGCGACCACTCCCTTCTTAGGCTTCCTGATGGTCTATGGAAAGGAAGGTACGACGGGCTCGGAATCTGGGATGGATCCACGGCGACAAATGAAACAAACAGGGAAGGATCAGGCAACCAATGGTGATTTTATCTTCTAGTAGTAGGGCACCATCTTCATCTTTCTTTTGCACATTGCAACGAGAGTCGAATTCTTTGACGCGGCCGAGTTGGAGGATGGCTGCGCCCTCAGACACTGCAACAACCACCTGACTGCCCCTTTCCTCTGATGCTCTCTCAGTGGCCACTGACGACCCCTAAGTTCCCCGTAATAATAGGTACAGGATACATCGATGCCTTGAGAATGTTGGTAGGCCTGGCCTGACCTATAGCCTTACGAGTGACATCTACGGTTGAATCCACAAGACGATCGCGACTAACATCACCTCAGCCTTGAGCCTGGATATTTTAGTCATTCATACCTTGGCTGGGAAGCCTGAAGGTGTCCTCCTTCCTCAGCCCCAACGCCGGCTCCTTGGCTAAAAGCCATCAGACTCAACACGCCCTATCAATTCATTGCTACCGATCAGATGTCAGGATGTACAGAATCAGGCTGTGGTTCTGTCGGGCCGGTCCGCCAGCCACACAGTGAGAAGTGAGAGCCTTGTTTAAAAATAGGCCATACCCCAGCGCCAGGGAATCTGTAGGTACTTCCAACTTGGGGGCCGTTCCTATCATCTATAGTTCTGATTCGTACGTCTCCTGAATCGTGGAGGACGTCACCCCGCGTGGAGTGTGGCCCCCAATACAGACGGAAGCCGTGATGATTTGCCCCGACGATCCGCTACGAGGAGGCCTGGATCTGCCGGGTCCATTCAACGGACTCCCCTTGCAGTGAAATTGGCAGTGCAAACGTACGCTGAATTGGCCGGAACCGTTGTTTAAGCTTATTTCTGTCAAGTCCATAGAGGCACCAGAGTTGAGATGGCAACATTCGAAGTCTCGATCTAACAGGGCTATCCGCAAGCACACTTCAAAATGGCCTGCAGAAGTGGGCGCTCGCCACATGACCGGCAACTGGTATATCTGATGCTATTTCGGGCCTTCTTATAGGCATTTGAGGTTGCTCAGCTCGGGCAGAGGCGCTGCTGCTGTGATCCCCCAGTGGCAGACCCCCACTCCGAGACTTTAACCAGCACTCATGAACCAGCGCACAGAGGCCTATCTATCACCTGATTTCTATGTGGTTTGTAATTCCTAGGTCAAGAAGCGAGTAAAGAAGGGTACAATCTGCAGTTGTTATTCTGGTTTCGCTCTTGAATCTATCCGACTCTGGTTCAGATTGTCGGGTTTGGCCCGACCTAGGATGAGCCATGTATTGCACCAATGGCGAAATCCACCGCTGCCATTGCTTTTACATTAGGCAGGGAAGAAAGGGAATTCACTAATCAAGGGGAGGGGTAAGGTCTCACAAATGCAATACCGGAATTGCAGATCAGGCTCTGAGGGTAAAGAGGAGAGAACGCCAACTCGGATTGCGCCGCTCAAGTTGAGATATGTCCCATGCAGCCTTGGAAACATTTAAAGCTCTCTAATCAAATTCACCTAGTTTTTAAATTTCCCCCATTCTGAACAAAGCTCCCGTCGGTAGCCGGTTGAACCTGTTCGCATCGCCCATTTTTCGTGGAGGCTATGCAACCGACCAAGTGCAGATTGAAGAGCCGAGAGCCTGATTCCTCCAGCCAAGTCGGCATCTCTCAACTCGCACATTGGGGCGCAGTCAATGTAGCTAAAGACGCCGTCGAGTTATTTCCGTTTCTGCATTTTCAAGGCCATTTTGAAATCCAGGCTCCCGTCGCTTTTCAGCCTCCCGCCAGCTGAACCGTACTGGTTGATTTACTCCTTTTCAAGATGCGCAGGCCATAAAAGTCCCCCCCGGCCGCCAAGTCTCTCTGGACCAGACTCGACAAGTCAGAGAAACCGAATGCGAGTGGTCTTCTCGGCGCCGGCAAGATGGGCCACAGCTGTGCGGGCTACTACGTCAACTGCACGGTGCAGTTCAGCGAGCAGAACGATACGGTCGCCGCTTTTGGCAACGTCACCCGTGGGCACTTTGCGCCGGATGCTGATGTTGCGGGGATAGGGGCAAGTTTTACTCCAGAATCTTGGACAATTTTGAGCGATTGCTAACTTGATGGTAGACCGTCTTGGCTCTGGTCGTGCCCACTGGCTTTGGGCTGTTCGTCAGCCTGGTGATCACGATTGCCCTGGTCCTCGACCGGATTCCAGGTGTATATCGCTTCCTTCAGAGGTGAGTGCGATATAGAGACATGGAGAAACACGTGGTGGTAACCTTGAACTTCGCTAGACGTCCTAAACTGCGAGGGCTTATTCCCAGCCCCAACCAGATCCCTCTTGGTTCCGATCCTCCTTCTGACGACGAGCCGCTGCTCCATCCGACCACGTCTCTCCCCGTCCCTAGCCCAGAGCCGAGTCCGAACTATGAGCAAGTCCCCATGCATGATTACCCAGCTCACAGCTCTGAAGATCTGTCGGTGATGTCGCCTCATTCGGCTCACCACCCTCCGCCCACGTCGCCCTACTACGATGGCGAGATCCAGCAGTCTCCAACTCAGGTTGCGAGCCCTGCCGTCTCGAACCTCCACGTTTCGATGCCTCCTACTCCGACACCTCTGGACGATGAACAGGCTCAGACAAGCCGAAACATGGATGATGAACGGGTTGAAGCATATCGCCTCATCCCAAGGAACAGCCTACTTCAGAAACAGCCATCCACCGCGCCTGATGGCGAGCTCTCCGTCCTCGTCCTCAACGCAGACAGTCTAAACTACTTCTCTGACCGAAATACCCTCTCCGAGACACGCTACGACATGCTTGAAGCCATAATGCTCTGCATCCCCGATTCCCAGATCCTTCTATCTCTATCACTCGCTCTCAGCTTCGCATCCCGCAGCAAGTGCACCATGTCGCAGTACCACATGAACATCGTCATCCACCTGAGTCTGATCGCCTGCACAAACTTCTGCCTAGCCTTTACTCTGGTCCGGAACTTTTGGCGCTCGCCAGTGGCGGGGGTGCTTCGGTTGATCTGCTTCACGGGCGTCCTGGTCTTCCTGATGGTGGTCTTTATCTGGCAGCGCAGGACGGGCTGGACCACCGAGTCCGACCCTCCCAGCTCCAGGAAGGATAGCCTCATCATCCTCAGCGCCATCTGCTTCATGCAGGGTCACCACATGGACGGCATGATGGACCTGTCCTCGAGCGAGTACGACATCATCGGCAGACTGACCTCGACCAGCAACCCCTTCGCTGAGCGCGACCTGAGGGCCTTTTTTCTCATCTTCATCATGTTTCTCATCACCTTGGGCATCAGGTTCTACCAGTACCTCAGGTTCCGCACCAACGGCCCTCCCAGGGGCCCCAGCAACGAGCAGGATGCCGGCCTCAGGAGCGTCCCCGTCAAGACGTGGATCATCATGGCGTGGTGGGTTTTCACGTGGCTCGTCTGCGGCTACATCTACATCTTCGCGACGGTCCGGATCTTTGGCTTCAGGAGCTGGGTGTCGGACTCTGGGTGGATGGAGCCGGACGAGTTCTCGTCCAACCCGGAGAATGACGTTCGCGGGTTCGGCCAGACGACGCCCCTTGTTGCCACGGCGGCCATCATCCTTGCGGCTATGGATGCGTTGAAGCCCAGGTTAGTGGTTCCTCCTTTCTTTGTCAAATGATTGATGCTGACGTTGGTCTTACCCGCAGATACATGGTGGTGGTCCCGAACAAGTGATTGTGGGTGGATAAAACGGAATAATAATGCTGGTGGATAAATAGGTTCATTGTATTGGTAGGGGATATTAGAGTTGGATCGGGTGATGTAGCTTTAGTTTGGATTCTTTTCCTTTTCCTATTCTATGCAACTGGCTTTCACCGTTCTTTATTGGGAATCTCGGCACAGGAGAACATGGTTTTAATGGCATACAGGCAAAGCTCCTCTAATGTACTACGGATCTTGCATAGGTATAGCGGCAGATGAAAACTATTGAACTAGAGGACGATCCTTTCTATATCTCCTTTGTCTGCCCTGCTGGGTTGGTCGGAATAGAAGGGATCTCGTATCATTCTTGGCTTTCCTTTGTTCAGTCTAAAGTCCACCCTCAATGTCCACACCTTCTTGACTCTTCTCAAAGAGACTCCCTTCCCTCACCTCCATTCCAAGGCACAAACGTCCCGTACGCAACCCCCCTCTCCACATCCATCCCCGCCTCCTCACCGGCCTCGACCTTCCAGACCACCACCGCGCGGATGAAGCCAAACAGAGCGAGCCCCCACATCAGCACATTGCACCCCATCAGCACGCCCTTGACAGCGCGGCTCTCCTCCTGGAAGCATCGCGCCCAGAGGATGAAGCTGGCGGCGGTCGTGACGGCCAGGATGAGGGATTGGAGGTACAGGAGGGCGACGGACGAGAGGAGCTTGACTTCGTGGGCGAGGAGCGTGGCGGAGCAGAGGAGAAGGACAGCGACGAGGGATGGCTCGGCGAATTTCCAAAGCCTGCGAGTATCGTCAGATGAGAGGCATATGTCACATCAAGAGTTCAATAGGACATACCATTCTGCAAAGTCATTGTCAGACTCTTTCTCCTTCCACACAGTCGCCCACATCAGGGCGCTAAACACCGCCAGGGCCACGGCAGACTGCAGAGCGAGCACAAAGCCGTGGATTATGGAGCTCACGATCCATCTCCCCTCGATGCGCACGATAGTGAGAGGAACATGTCCAGCATCGTAGCTCTGCCGCTTGCCATCCGCCCGTGACGCAGTCCTCTGAACTGACCCTCCCCACCCGCGAGTCTCGCACGCTTCTTCTTCTTCTTCATCCTCCTCGCTCACCCACGGCGGGAACGGCGTCAGGGGCGGCGTGCTGCCTCGGTCTAGGACGATGGGCCCCCGGACCGTCTCTGCCGACTCGGCCCTCGCGTCGGGGAGTTGCTGGGAGTGCAGAGACACGTGGTCGACGGATGGCAGCGACACGGCGGTTGGGGGGCTCGTCAGCTCGGGCGACGTGCCATAGAAGTTGCGGCGGTGGGCGATGGTGGAGGTGCTGCGAGAGTGCAAGTCTGGCGAGACGAGGGACGAGGGAGTCGATCGCAGGGCGGGGGAGGGCCTCGAGGGCGACACTATGGCGCGCGAGTTTGGCTGGGGGAATTCCGGGGAGAGGGAGAGGGAGAGCGTGTTTGTGCGTTTGCTCTTCTTTTTGCGAAGGGCTCGACTTGCGCCTCGAGGCGCGGGCGGGGGGTCCATCGCGATTCTCGGAGATGGGATCGAAGCAGTTGAGACGAGGGTTTTTCCAGCTCTTCGGAGGGTGGTAGAGTATGTCAGAGAGAGAAAAGCTGGTTTGAGAAAATGCCCAAGTTGATCCGAAGTATGTGAAGCAAAACAACCCGTCGGTGATGAGCACTGGCAAAGAGGAGATGAACAACCGGCACACAACCAAGAGCGAAAAAGCAAACGGCAAACGTGATCAGAGACCAAGAAACGGCTCTTGCACAACCAAGAGGGCAACGTCTGACTTTATTCCGAGTGCCACAACCCATCCACCGTGTAGCTCCTAGAGAGCCATCGTCGAGTTGCACCACCGGCGATTCTTTGTTCTAGATTGCTCGCGATATCGTCATCGCATCCCGCACTACCCATCAAAGAAAGCCCTGGGCAAGGGCGTTATGGGGGCAATGGCCACGACAACAAGGGAGACCATGTCCGATGCCGTGCCTCTTTGTCCTCCGGAATGAACTACCGCAGCTTGGTATCCGTCATAAGCCTCGCACTTATTATACTCTTACACAAAATGGCCGATGATACCTTGCGCCGTAATCTTAGTGCCCTATCCATGATTGCCAAATCAGTGTTTAACCGTGGTTCAGAAATACCTCAAAAGCAGCCCGTTCCCAGATGTTCAAAACAATCTCGCCCACAATGAACCTGCCAACGCCGATAAACCCAGGGTATGGTATCGTCGAGTGTTCCCGTCACTCGAGGCTCATCCTGGCCTCGTCGCCAATCCCCCACTGGCCCCCTGGCTTGCCCTGCTTCTGGATCTCGAGGGCGAGCTCCGCCCCGAGGGAGCTGGCGTCGTCGTCGTTGTACAGGCTGCTCGCCCTTCTAGTACGCTCTTTATCCGCGCCGGATCGGTCAGCGACTCGCTTTCGCATCAATGGTGACCGGAAGAATGATCTCGAGCTTGTAGAGTGTACTGACAGGGAATCGTCTGCTGCTCTGGAGCTCGCGTCGTCGGTGCTGAGGTCCTCGGCTTGTGCCTGCTCGCTCGTGGCTTCAGGTCGTGATGGCACCATGGTCTCGTTGCTCGAGTTGTATTGCTGAGATCTCAGCTTCGTTACCGAGGGCGACTCCTTGGGCTCCGTGGCATCGAGCTCGGGGATATCATGCACTTCGACCAACTCGGCGTCACGGTACCACTTCCTTCGTCGCGTCCACCGCGTCCAACCATCCTGGCCTCGCTGTCCGCTTTGCCACTGGACCGACTTTTTAGCTGCTGTGCTGAACAAGGACATTTCTGTAACTCACCTTGTTGTCGTAAAAGATCCAGCCATTTTTACCCTCATCCCCATCGTAATCAACCGGTCCCTGCTCGTCTGAAACTCCATCGACACGCCAGCGACTACTGTGAACCCATCGCCACTCCATACGGCTCCCGTCTTCCACCTCGGGCAGCTCAAAGTCATCCTTCGCCGGTACCAAGTTGTTGTGTTCGTCCGTCCACGCGGGTCGTTCGTATGCGAAAAGGTTATTTGTCCACCCGAGACCAAGCCATCTTCTTTGGTTCTCGTAGATGATGAATGTGAACTTGACTCCAGCAGTCTTGGCGCTACCATTCCTTCGCCCGTGGTTTGTCTGGAAGCTTGACCTTCCAATGGCCTTGGTGAGCTCCGACTCCTGGGCCACTCGTTCCGTGCCCTTCTTCGCGGCGACTTCCAATTCCTTCCGGAACGGCTTTTCCGGGTTGTCGAATTGAAGGCCGGTGATCCCAGCTGCAAGTCGCCGGACCATGGAGCTTCTCCAGAGGATCTCCCGGGATACCCGCATAACCCGTGCGTGCCACGTCAAGATGATGGTACCGGCCACGAGTATGACACGCCTTGTGGTGATGACCCTCCATGGCGGGACGGTAAGCGCAATCCAAATTGGTGTGATGATGAGCAGCCGCATAAAGATGATGGTCAGCGCGGGCCGGGTCGTGGCACTGGTGGGGGTTCTCTGCGTGCTGAGGAAATCGGTCATGTCCAGCAGAGGCTCCATGAGGACGTTGCACCTCCCTGTAAACTCTTTGAGGGTCTCGACGATTTCGTCCAGCGTCTTCTGGTGCTTGGTATTGGTGACTTCAGAGTTTCCTCGGATGTGCTTCGTTTGCTTCTCGTTCCCGTTGGCCTTTCCCTTCTGCTGGCTCCCCTCGCCAGCGTTCTGGCTCGCTCCCTTGGCGCCGGAATCTCGGGTCTGGCTTCGAGGCTCGGCCCATCCGCTGCTACTCAGGGGGCTGTACCTCCGGCCGTACATGCCGGCAATGAGAGCCACGCCAACCAGGACGGGCCCGACCCATGTCACCAACACGTCTCCATAGAGAACGACGGCCCAGAAGACGCAGAGGAGCAGGAAGCTCTGCCAGGGGTCTCCGGTGCTCCATGTGAGCAGGCCGGCGAGGTTATTTAACGGGAGGAGGAAGGGGTGGCTGAATGCGAGGGCGCGGGTGACCTGGGGAGGTGTTGCGAGGAGCAGCGGGCTCTTTTGGTGGACGAGAATGGTCGATCGACGGGAGGATCGGGAGGGGGTGTTCCCGGAGAGGGTCACCGGGGAGAAGGTAGCGTAGGTCGGGGGCGCGCCGCCGGCGGTAGGATGAGAGTCGTAGGAGGGAGGAGATGCGCCGAGTGACGCATCATCGCGGGGAGACATGGGCGACGATCCAAGATGCGACAGCCAAGGGGTATCCTAGGGGGGAGGGAGAGATCCACAGTCAGCAATACGGTTTGGAGATGTGATGAAGCTATCGTGAGTGGTGTCGATGCGATGAGCTGCTCTCCAGATGGAGGAACAAGGGAAGAGGTGTGTTGTCTGCTCGTGCCTGGTTGCGTGAACGCTCGGCCGCGTCGCGACGTCAGAGGGTCAGAAGGTCAAATAGAGTCGCTAACAGGCCAGCTAATAAAAAGAGCCGATGGGGGAGGTTATGTCATGGCGGGCGCCACTTTTTTGGTGCTTCTTGCAGCGTCTGGGGTTGCTCGGCTGTGATGGGCAGGGGGGGGAGAAATAGCAGAATAATATTCCTCAGAGAAGACAGATGTAGAGGGAAAGGAAAGGGACAGAAGGATGATGATAATGATGACGAACAAGACAGGACACTCACAAGGGCAGCCATTTACACTCGAGATCCAAGTTTTGTGCTTGCTGGAGCGCCTGTAAGCCACTGGACAGCATTCAGGGTGTCATTCGGAGGGGTTGGTTTACCCCAGATCACGGGTACTTTGGGGGAGGTACCTTCTGGAAGCCGGGCGGTGGTGTGCCCCACGACGTCAGCGACTCTGTGACTTTGGCGCTCTCTGCTGCAGCATGTCGCGAGGAGAAACAGAGGCAAACCGACTATGCAGGTGACCGGATCAACAGGGAAAGAAAGAGGAGAGCGAAGGGAACAGATAAATGAGATCCAGAGACGAAAGAGAAGAGAACCAAGAAATGTCAGACACGGCCAGAAAACAGAGAGTCCCACGTGAGCCCTTCCCGGATAGCGTCGGGGGCGGCGCAGTCATAAGTCATTCTCACCCAGGGCTTCGCTATCACATGCTAATGGAAATCTTCGGCCAGCGATGGATTAGCTTGCGAGTCAGCTCCAGGCGTGATACCGAGAAAGCGCAGAACCCAAGACATTTTGGACCCTACTTGGGAGCAGGGATTCATCAATCATCCGGCCTCTCTTGGGGTTTACCAGGAACCTGGAGCTGGGAAGGGGTCTTCTTCTCGCAGGATTGGATCCTGTGCGGGGTTCATCAAGATTCCGCGATCCTGTTGACTCCTCCACATTTCCCCATGCTCTTGGCGATTCAACCTTTGCTGATCATGGGAAGTGGCACATATCGGGGACTTGGTCATGAAGAAAAGCCACTACCAAACAGCAGAAGATCACAGGACAAATCAGGCTACAGTCCACCCAAAGCAGCAGGTTACCACTTGGCCCTCGGCATAGCAGCTCCCTCTAACTCAGGTCCGGAGGACTTCAAAGGAACAACAGAACAAACATTCCTCTCTTGGAGCCCCTCCAAAGAACCAAAAAGAACATGCCGTTTTATTCTGGCCTTGCCCGCTTGTTCATCGGGGCACATTTCGGAATTGCGAATCCTTTCGCCTTGAATCATCAAACTTACCGACCACTCCCCTTTCTCCTCGACCTCTCACTCCTTACGTGGCAAGCAAGACTTGAGATGGGCCCGCCCGTTCTCTGGACGACGCGACAGCTGAGGGCCCTCGAGTATCCCCAACCGCACAAGAGACTCGTCATCCAGGTTAGGCCTCTCGTGGGCGGGTTCAAACTCGCCTCGCTCGATCCCCTTGCCCTCGTATAATCTAGGAACAGGGAGGTTGGTCCTCGCAAATGGATTTGCCCCGTCCCCGTAGAGGAACTCGTTGACCTCGCGATCGAGCCAGATGGTCCGGCCTAGCAGTGCTGGGCATGGTTTCCGGATGATGGAGACTCTCGGCCTCTCGGCCTCGGGCCTCACGCGCCATCCTAGAGTGTCGCGCATGTCGGTGAGCAGCTCAAAGAACTTGTCGCGGTTGTTGATTGCCATGTTAGGCTCGTCCGGCCCTCTGACAAAGGTCAGGAAACGGAGTTCGATGGACCGGAGAGTTGGGGGCAAGGCAGCGAGGAACGAGAACAGGTCAGACCGTTCAACCAGGAGGCTGGAGAGTCCAAAGTGCTCGAGCCGCGGCCACTTGTCGATCGGGAAGATTGTCTGGAGGGGGATGTGGTGCTTGACGTCGCCCATGGTACCGGTGTGATCATCGACTCCCAGGCTGATGTGTCGCAGGTCGGTTGCCTCGGCAAGCGTCTGTCGTAGGTAGCCGCTGCGAAGCGAGCGCCAGTCGTCGTAGATCTGGCGGCAGGTCAAGAGGGACAGGTCCAGGCGGCGGAAGCCAGGCCGCCGAAGCAGCGCGCACAGGTCCTTGCACGGCTGAGTCTGCCTATCAAATATGCGGCAGTTCACGCCTGTCTCGAGATTCCCTCCGCCGAGGACGAGCTCGGAGATGCGGTGGTTCTCGGTGTTGGCGAGGATGCGAGCAGCAGTGCGGAAGGCGTGCCACCGGTACCTGAGCTCGGCGCTGCCGGCCGGGACCTTGTCGAGCCACCGCTCGGCGGCCTCCCGGAAGTCGTTCAGGATGGGCCCGCCGCGCGGGATGGGGTAGTTGAAGCCGGCCGGGAAGGCGCGGATCATGGGGGTCTCGTAGAGCGGGTTGAACAGCCAGCCGTGGGCCTCGGGCGTGACGGTCACCCTCGTCAGGGCAGGGAAGCGTTCCAGCGCGTACTCGAACGCCGCAGTCTCCTCCCGGTGGTCGATGACACGCGCCTGCTGCCGGAGAAGCTGCTGGTAGTAGGCCCACGCGTCGCGGTGCGGCATCTCCGCCTCCATCTGCCGCGCCCGGGCAACGTGGTCGGGGCGGCTGGCGTCGCTGCCCTTGCGCTAGGCCAGCTCCGAGATGTTCTTTTCACAGTGGCGCGAATACCATCGGGGACGCCCGTCGACGTCGTCCCGGCGGTCTCCGTCTTTGTATTTGTAATACAGGTCTTCGGACAGGTAGGTCTCGTCCCAGATGAGCTCGACTACCCCCTTGCGGAACGTCTCGTGGTCTGCGACGGCCCTGAGAACGTGGATGTTGAGGGGGTTGGCGGACAGGAAAACTCGGTCCAGGCGCAGAGGTGGCGCCTTGTCGAGGAATGATTTGCTTGTTGCTCGTAGACTCTTGATGTCGCGGTTTGTCAAATGAGAGAAAATCATGTCCATGAGCTCGGCTGGAAGATGAAGCAGAGGGCTGTTGGGCGCCACACCGGCCAGGGGCCTGTTCGAATCCATGGCGTGGAGGGCGATGATGTTGCAGGTTGGGAAGCAGGGCGAAGGATGATGGGCCAACAGACTATTTTATACAAGAATACCGGACCTTCATGACACGGGCCAAGCTTCGCGCTTACGGAGAATGGTCAATGCCGGAAGGAGTGTTGGTCGTGATCCAGGCTTCCCTGTCTGGCTGGGGTCGTCGACGGCTGTACCCTACTCAACCAACATCATATATGAGCATTTACCTCTCAAGAACACTTGAAATAGCCTCGAACGGACTCGGGACAGATTAGCCGCGCTGGGACGTTCGATCAAAGTGAGCACTCAACCCCGAGAACCGTGGCCATCTTGGGGCAGATGCTATCGACCTGCAACACCTCATCAACACAGCTCCAAAGGTGACAACTATCAATCCATCACACAGAAAATACAGTTGGCACATGTTGTCGACAAAGGAAATTTATTCCAAAGATGGACTAGAAGCTAGTGAACCCCATATTCCCAACCACAAGATGCTCTAAAAACCCAAAAGCCTCATGAACCCATCATAACTCGTTTCGTAAAAATTACAGCATGAACTTGTACAAGAACGACCAACGACTCGGACCGGAGGGGGGGGCAAGAATGGTGGACAAAGGCGCCACGGAGAATGGTATCTTCAATGATTTTTGGTCATCGTAGTGGGGGTGACGAGAGAGATGGTGATTGAAGCAGGCAGCTTATTTGCCGCAGCCGGAGCAAGAGCCTTAGGTAACGAGTTAGTTAAGATATTCGACGACAAGATCGAGGAACGGCATGTTGTCTCTGGGACAAGAGCCGAGGAGGAGGCTACTCACAGCTAGAGCCGCAGTTGCAGCTAGAAGCGCCAGAGCATCCGCAGTCGCCAGCCATTGTGATGTTTTGTGGTGGTTTAGGTGTGAAAAGATTAAAGACTTTTTTTTTGGTTGTTGTTTAGATGGATCTCTATTTGAGAAAGAGAAGAATAGGAAAAAGCTATCTGGATGCAGGATCCTACAAGGCCTTATATAGACGGGCGATGGGCTGCGGGCTTTCTGCGTGGTTGCGGGCTTTGTGCGTTTTCCCTTCACAAGGTCCAATGCCCCCCCACCAAAGGCAATCCGCCGCGATGGATCAACAGGTTGGCAATGAGGGGTCCAAGGCAGGCCATTGGACGATCGGAGCTGCTAAGATGCCGGCACGGTGGAGAAAGGCATGATGCCTCGTGCAGCCTTTTGAGTGATTTTGGCGTCGGCTTGGCGGGGACTAGAGGCGATTCTTGCTGCACGTAAAAGTTGTTCTGCTTGCAGCTGCGGGAGACGTGGTACGAGATGGTTCGAGATAACGAAAGTCCCGTGGAGCATGGAGTCTCGGATCTCGAAGGTTCTGGAGGAATTGAATTGGAAGAGCATCAATAGTCAGCCTGAGAGTGTCCAGAGGGAACTAGAAGGCCCTTCCGAGCGCTATCCCGATCATCAACTGAGTCTTTTGTGCGGAATGGGATCGACCAGCGCAGCCAGTCTAGGCTTGGCTTTAACTTTGATTGATTGCCACAGCCTGCTAGCTCGTGTCCGCCCACTCATTCCATCGCCGAGATCGAATGCGGAGCGACATGTTTGCCACTCGTTTTGACCGCCACCGACGACGCTGCGTCAGCTCAAGCTCAAGCTCAAGCTCTCTGCCTGCTGTCAATCCGCTCTTCAACGGTCGAGCACATGGCAAAAAAAGCCGTTGCAGCTCCCCGTGAGACAAACGTGCTCAACCTGCTCAATCGGTGCAACATTGGAACTCGGCTGGTTTCATGGAACTGCATCCGAGACAGGTTCTGCTTATCCCTGTCCGCTCCATGCAAGCAACCCACGGCGCCTCTCAGTGGGCCAACGGCGCCATCTGTGCCTCTTCAAGTCTCCGACGACCCCTCATCATTCTCGGCCTGTCGTAGCCTGCCCCTCGGAATGCCTACGCGAGGTTGCCGACGCAAAATCCGCGCCATCGGAGCGGGGCCTGGCACTTGGATGATAAGGCAATCAGCGATTAGGCAGAGATTGGGGCGAGTCGTACCATGAGGTCATATCGTAAGACTGCGTTCAAGGACCAGCGGCAATTGTCCAGCAAAAAATTACTGTTCTCAATTCGGTCGATCCAGACAAGTCCCGTGGTTCTCTTTGGCCGGCCTACAACTTATTACTCACTCTCAGGTGATGACCTTCTTTCTACCATTGCTCGCAAAACATCAAGTTGATAAGAGGCTTACTCACGAACTATATCAGACCCTTTCATCCAAGTATGCAAGGAGAATATATAGTTTATAACAACGTCCTTCCACCCGGCCACTCAACAAGATTGAACCTCCCTTGGCATGCCAAGCCGTGAAACATGAAGGCCATATAAACTCAACACAACGTCAAAGTTTCAGAAACCTCCCCGGAACATGCAACGAGACATGAAACCCGGGCGAGACGTCCCCGATCGCTACTATGGCCTGATTAATTTAACGCCCTGTTGCTTCGACCTGCAATACCATTGATATATAGTCCGTAGCAAACTGTCATACCACAGAACTCCAAGCACAACACCAAAGTTCTTCAACTCCCTCGTCCTCCAAAAAAGAAAATCCCCAATTCGTGCTTCACAGCTCGGTCGAAACGATGAATCAGCCTCAAAGATCCTCCCCATCCTCGCGCTACGGTGACCAAAACAAGCCGCGTCAATCACGCCGAAGAGGCACTCGCGGATCTGGAAGAACAATCTCGCCAAAGCCGGGCGGCACTGGCGCCTCTTCGGGAGAGACGGGCAAGGCGATCCTTGACCCTGCCGCTCGACAGCAGATGAAGCAGACCATGGCCATCGCCCTCATGACCAACCCGGCCATCCCGCTTCCGTTCCCGCTAGCCATCCCCTTGGGCGCGACAATGCTGGCGTATCAGGGGAAGAAGGAAGAGCCTTCGCAATGAGGGCGACCATGAGAAATTGTTCAGCACTCGATACTGCCATTCGACGCGATAATCACGATTGACGGAGATTCTAAGAAAGCCGCATGGTATAAAGGCTATGGCGCATATTTGCCATGTAAAATCAGAACATCACCTGTATCATTGGTAAAAACGACACTGGGAGGGGATGAATATCAATACCACGAGGATTTCAGAGGATTAGGATATATATTTATGCATCTGGTTTTAAATACGCAGTGTCAACTCACAGGAACATAAACATGGGCTCTTTGCAAGCATCAATAACATAGGACAGATTCCCACACTGACGCTTCGTGACATCCAGTGTATCCAAGTCCCACAGCGGGTGAAGCTCAAGTTGATCCCCATTAGGCGCCATATCAGCAACAGGTGCTGGCACCTCTCCAGAGCCAACGGCTTCTGCAGAACCGTGAACTTGATCTATGCAGAAGCTGCAGACCCACGGTCCAGGTCCAAAGGGGCACTCACTGCGGTTCGTGTTCCTGGTGCGAGTTATCTCCCTCTTCAGTGAGCTCTCGAACGTCGTCCAAGCTGCGACGTCTTCGGTCTTATCGCTCACTCGTAGTCTCTTCGCTGCTGGCTGTGGAAGTGATTCCTCTGCTGTCTGACGCTTGGTTGCCTTTATGGCGGTTACCTGGGCCTTGACTCGCAGGTACTTGTCTTTGACGGCGCGCCGTGGCTGGACCCGCGTGGGCTGCGTGGGCGTCTGTGCCTGAGAGTTCTTGGCTCCGAATAATTTGGTTCTCTTTTCCTCGATGTGGGGTTTGATTTGCGTCCGGGCAAACTGTTTGAAGTGCCGCTGGCAAAGAGGCACTTGCAAGGGCGGTTGATTGTTGGGCATCGCGTTTGGCATGTCGAGGGCTGCTCTGACATTGGCGAGTGAATGACTACGCAACTCAAGCCTTTTATTGTTTGAGCGCCCCCTTTCGAACAAAGGACATTGTGTTCTATGTGAGCTGCGCTTGGACTGGATTCAACGAGATGCGGCGAGGTAAGAACAGTGATTATTCCTTTGTGATGCTGCGCCTTCGTACAGACACTATTACTCGTCTGGTTCTGAACAAAGACTCGTCACTAAGATGCGAGTCCGAGTCCACGAAGGCATTGTTTCGACCATGAACAGTAGACATGATCAACGGAACAGTGAAATCGAGTCCATTTTGAGTCGTACGCTCCACGGCCTACGTCGATATGATACTTGAAACTTGGGTGTTGAAGGTTAGGCGCATGGTAATAGGATATGATTTTCATTGGCTGGTAAATAACAGGAATATACTTTCTCATGGTATCAACATATATATCAATGATAATTATTAAATATATCCATGAATTGTTGCCCTCTTAGCCCAACTGCCCTGACTCAACCCACAAGACACCACGCTACTTATACAGTTTCAATGTATCGATTAAATTCCCTAAACAATAGTCAGCCAAATTCTGAACACCGGCATCCGAACCACTTACCAATCTGTCACCGCCTCCCTCCAGAGCCTCAGCTCATGCTGCCTGGAAGCTGCGAAAAAGTCGACAAACTCCGCGTCAAAGATATCCCTCGCCACGCTCGTCGGAGCCGAGAACCTCTCCACCGCCTTCTCGAGCGTGTTCGCCAGAAGGATCGGCGGTCCGTCCTCGGCAGTCCTCGCCGCCGAGGGGGGCACCGCAATCTCGAGCTTCTTCTCGATGCCCCGGAGACCAGCGCCGAAGATGGCGCTGAGAGCGTAGTGCGGGTGCAGGTCGGCCCCCGGGATGCGGATCTCCAGACGCACCGCGCTGGGCTTGCACACGGGCGGCGTGATGAGCCGGATGGAGGACAGCCGGTCCTCGTTGCCCCAGGTTATGGCCACTGGGGCCCAGAAGTTCTCGACGAATCGCTTGTACGAGTTCACGGTCGGGGCCAGCAGGGGCATCATGTCCGGCAGAGCGTCGAGGACGCCGGCTAGGAAGTGGCAGCCGATGTCTGACAGGTGCTCGACGTCCGGCCAGCGGGCGTTGGTGTTTGGCTCCTCCCGCGCGAAGAGATTCCTCCCCGCCTTGTCTGTCAGCGAGACGTGGATGTGGCCCGAGTTTCCGGGCATTCCATGGAGTGGCTTGGCCATGAAGCAGGGGCTGACGCTGTGGTCTATGCCGATCGACTTTGTGAGGAGTCTGGACTCGTTGTCAGGGCTGGAGTGAGACGGGGTGAGGTTGATGTTATTTACTTGAAAAGACTGACTCGATCGGCCATCTCTGCCACCTCACGGACGATGAGGGCCTATTCTCCGTTAGATATTTTGCTACAGAAAACGTTCGGGGTCAACTTGCGGCTTCAAAGACACCGCCGCCACTCTCTGTGTGCCACCCTTCGACGTTGCAGCCAAAGGCGGCGCTGGCATCAAATACCTCATGAAAGTAGTCCTTCGACGCAACAGGTCTGGTGATGCTGTATCCAAACATGCCCTCTGTGAGCGGCCTGAGGGCCTTGGGGGAGTTGTTCAACAAGAACGCCGCCAGGTTAGGTCTGCCCGTGTCTCGGCCGTATCCGTCTTCTGTCGGAGTTTGAAAGTTGACAAACTCCAGTTCAACTGGGGAGAGTAAGCTTAGCTCGGGCGAATCACAACTTTCTTCGGCTTCTCACCTCCAGCAAAGGCCTTGAAGTTTTCATCGTCGAGCTTCCGGACCAGAGACTGCATCATGCCCCGAGGACATGCCTTGACGGGTGCTCCCCCTGCCACGAAATGCAGCAGGAAGAACGGGATGTTGTTCTCCCACGGTATCCGGCGGAAGCTCGCCAGGTCCGGCACGGCTATGAAGTCTGCGTATCCTGGGCCCTCGGTCAGCCCGACATTGTGGGTGAAGAGCGCGTCGTGCATGTCCCAGCCGAAGATGGCGGAGCTGAAGCCGAAGCCGGAGCCGACGCTCGACAGGAACTTCTCCTTGGCCATGATCTTGCCGCGGAGGATGCCGTCGGCGTCGACTCCTGCGACCTTGACCTTGATGTCGT
Organism: Fusarium nematophilum; assembly: GCA_033030565.1. Taxonomy (NCBI): domain Eukaryota; kingdom Fungi; phylum Ascomycota; class Sordariomycetes; order Hypocreales; family Nectriaceae; genus Fusarium; species Fusarium nematophilum. The sequence goes on from JAVIXY010000071.1 coordinate 71,591, forward strand.
GCTTGAGCAGCTCGGCGATGTTGTCTGCGGTTGGTGCTGCCATGCTGGGGGCTTTTGGATGGACTCCCGAGAGCGATCCCATGGTGGAGTTGTGGTAGACGGTTGATCTTGTCGAGATTAGATCGATGAGGACATCAAGTGATAGTACCAGAAATGTATGGTTTTATTGAATTATGAAGAGCAGATCTATCATTGATATATGGCATCTTGAAAGGACTCCAAGTATCGCGCTTCAGTCGCACTCAAGACCGCGCGGTTCCAGACAGCTTGCAGCGCTATCCAAAGCACAATGAGTTCATGACAATCTAGTGAGATACGACAGATGGACGTCTGGACTTGATCGTTCCCGCGGTTTACTCACCCTAAGCTCACTTCCCCAGGTTCCGTCTAGGTCGGATTGACAGATCATGTGGAGTCGCGGCAAAGGGCGGACCGAAGAGATCTACGCCAACCCAATGAGATTCCTTTCCGCCCTCGCGCTCTTCCAGATGAGGACAATCCGAATGAGGGCACCTGACGAGAGCGGCCGCGGCTACTGGGGGGGGGGATCTGGATTAAAGTCCAGGGGCAGGTGCCAATTCCAGCATCATTCTCAAAGCAACCTTTGTTAACCCCCCGGCAAAGATGACGCGCACCTTTCGTATCGCCGTGCTAGAGTGCGACACGCCCTTCCCCTCCGTCAACGCCGCGCGTGGCTCATATGGCGAGATCTTTCGCGAACTCCTCACCAAGGGTCTGAAGCATGAGGGCCTAGGCTCCAAGGGTAGCGATGTGAGCATCGAGCTCAGCAAGTGGGATGTGGTTTCGGCTCAGGAGTATCCCAACGTTGAGGACGTGGACGGCATTCTGCTGAGCGGGAGCAGTGAGTAACGGATTGTCTCTATCTTCTATTCAGAGCTGATCCTGGTGTTGCGCAGAGCACACCGCTTTTGCGGACGATCCTTGGATCGTGAAGCTTGTCGACTTTGTCAGCAAGGTGTACACGACGACACAGACGCCCATGGTCGGAATATGCTTCGGCCACCAGATCATTGCCCGAGCGCTGGGCGCAAAGGTCGGCGTCAGCCCCGGCGGGTGGGAAGTCTGCGTCGACCGGATCAACCTCAACGAGACGGGGCAGAAGCTTCTGGGCGTCGAGTCTCTTGTAAGCGACCATGACGTGCTTCAAATGTTGATCTTGGCTAACACCCCGCGATAGGGTCTTCACCAGATGCACCGGGACGCCGTCCTGGAGGTCCCTCGAGGGCTGGTCAGCCTGGGCAGCAGCCCGAGGTGCGAGGTCCAGGGCCTGTATCAGCCGGGCCGCGTCATCTCGTTCCAGGCTCACCCCGAGTTTGACGACTTCATCATGTCGGAGATCATGGAGGCGAGGTATTCTCAGAAGATCTTTACCAAGGAAATGTATGAGGAGGGCGTGACGAGAGCTCGGGTGGCGCACGACGGTGTTCTTGTATCTGCTAAGATTTGGGAGTTCTTGCTTTGAGCGAAATAAACTAGACTTATTCCCAGTCTCTGCAAATTTGTCGTCATTTACCATCGGGAGTCAATATCTTCTCATTAACAGGTGTTGAGACTGATCAAAGGATCTGAAGACCGACGCAGACCTTGCAACCATCCGAGTTCGACCCAACCGCCACGGCCGACATGGATCCAGGACTGGTGATTACTGTCTTGCATTCAAATACTGGACAGCCTCAATTGGAATCTATCCTATTAGCTACATACAAAGTTGGCCAGTGGCCGGTCATCTAGGAGGATTAGTCCCAGATTTGTTCTCCTCCGTATCTGCATCCTGCGCAAGGGATTGGAGCGTGAGAAATGCATAGTGCATTGCTCTTCACGCATAATGGACGATGCAGCACACTCTTGTCTAGCCGAAGCGCGTTGAATGCGCCCGACACAAACGGCGCATCGTGTTCTCTCAATCCTTCAGACGACACGGATGTGTTGTAGGCTCGGCGATGCCAAGCAGAATCTCGGGTACGTGAACAAACTTGTGGTTCAAACTTGGCCATTCCATCGAAAGGCCTTGTTCGGGATCGAATCCACGGCGGCGGTGGCTGTTCAAGTCTCTCTTGGAGGGACACGGTCCTCCTTTCCACAGCCTGGGAGCCGCTTATGCGACCTTTGAGAGGCAGATCAGGTCATGGCGGCGCATTGAGATGCATGCAATGACCAGGGTTGATCAATGCCCTGAACGACGCCAGCTCTTGTTGCGGCAGACACACCTCAGAGCCTGAGCGAATGGCTGGATAATAGCAAACTTATCCGATTCTGTTGTTTCACGCAAAGGATATCCAGATCTGGTGCTCACGCATTGCCCTACACAGCGTCCAGGGGCTGACCTGCTCAGGCGGCTGCTGCCAGACATGCTCCAGCAGCACCAGGGTCTGCCTCATGTTGCCCAGACCTATCGTGTCACGCATGGTCTGCAGGCGGTCCCTCAGGATCTGCCGGACCGTCATGTCGGTTGTGCAGCAGCCGATGACGGCGAGCGGCCAGCACAGGCTCGTGTTTATCCTGACAGTCGCGGGGAACTGGCTGAGCAGCGAGATGGCCTCGCCGACGGCCGAGTCCATCAGGGCTCTGTGGACGCTGTCGTCGGCCTGCTGGTGGGGCGTGCCGAGGATGGTCCAGAGGTACAGGAGGACGGCCTGCTTCCAGACGAGGGCGGCGAGCCGGGTGTAGGGGGTGACGGAGGGGTCCGGGAAGAAGCCCATCACCTGGGACTGTAGGAAGGCAAAGTTGACGATGCTGTCGGGGCTCGGGGGGGAGGCGGCCTGCCCGTCTGCGGTGGCGGCCAGCATGGTCTGCCCGAGGTGGAAGATCTGGGCTATCAGGATGAGGAGCTCGAGCCAGCAGCCGCAGAGCTGGCCGACGTACTTCCTCGCGACGAGGTCTCTGGCCCTGTACTCAATGTCCGGGCTCAGCAGCGACTGCGAGTTGTACTGGGGGTCAATCGAGATCATGCTGGTGGCTGCCATGTGCATGTAGTACTCGATGAGGAAGTCGGGCAAGTCGTCGTAGCCTTGGGTCTGGGTTCCGGTAAGCAGGGTGCTCATCAGGGACTTGGAGGCCGTGAGGTGGTCAAAGATGGTGCCATGGATGTCTCCCTTGGCGACCTGTAAAGAGGTGTGTCAGTCATACCGAAGGGGGGGGGATAGAGCGTCAAAAAAGAGAGGTTTTTTGCGGACCTCGGTCAAGCACATGATGAGACTCCCGACGGTCAGGACGAGAGTGTTCTCAGCGTTCCCGGATACATATTCGTCAACGACATTCCTAAACATGCGCAGCGAGTCGGTGTAGTATCTCTGGGCGACCTCATCGGTTGGGTGGCGTTCCGCCGACGCCTGCCGGTGGGCAGCGCTCTGGGCGAGGATGAGCTGCAGCACGAGAGGTTTTGAAAACGCCAGCGGGATGAGCTTGGCGATGAAGGGGTTGACTTCTGTAGAGCCGTTGCCCATGCTGTTGGCGGTCCGCGCCAGGTAGTAGCTCAGAAGCTCGTAGGAGTGGTGCCCATGCTGAGGCAGCATCGTCATGGGCATGGGGATGCCGCCATTCAAGGAGAAAGCCAGCTCCGATGACGGGCCGGATGCCACAGCGAGGGCGAGGGCATTGGTGACATCCTGATCATAGCCGGCGGCGACGGGGAGGATGGCGGCTGACGAGTCTGACGAGCTCGCCGACGACGTGGTGGCCGAGGGTGAAGGGGAGGGCTGGCCGGGGTCGTCGTCGGCCTCGGCATCGGCCATGTGGGCATCACGAGAGTCCGGGGAGGCGTCATCAGTAGGAGAGGGGCCGTGCTGGAGCACGCCGGGGTGTGACGACGCCTCCAGGGCGGAGACGACAATTGTCGGCTGCTCGTCCGGGTCCGGGTCCGGAAGCTCCGGCTCAGGGTCCGAGTCTGGATCTGGCTCGGGGTGCTGTCGCCGATGCTGCAAGGGTTGTGAAAAGGCATCCTGCTCCGGGGTGTTCTCATCCTGAAGCTGCGGTCGCTGCTGTCCCTGGCCACTCGTTGATGCGGCGCCAAAGGAGGGCCGCGATGCTCGGGGCGCGGCCGATGCGCTGTTGGCCTTGCCAGTAGTCCGCGGCTGCGACGAGGATGAGGAACTACTAGTCTGCTGCTGCTCAGGCCAGTGACATTCGAGCTTGTTGCGTTTGCAGCCGCTACAAATAGGCCTATTTTCGGTGCACTTCTTTTTCCTGCGGCGGCAAGTGAAGCAGCCTGTCCTGCTCCGGATGATGGGCATCGGCCGCATGCCGAAGGGGGGGAATTGTTGGCTGACAGGGTCAAATCTTGAGTTGAGCGAGTTGCGTGCCTGGCAAAACGCCTGGGCCCCTCTCAGAGGGCCTTGGTCGCCCCGGGTTTGGAGACTGTGGGTTTTGTTGGGCAGCAAGGGCTGGATTCTGGATGCTGGATGCTGAATGCTTTGGGTGAGCGCGCACGCGGCTGAGTGAGGGTCAACGCGAGGGCCGTATGTCGGATAGGACTTCCGGGGGGTCAGACAAGCGAGTGGAGGTGTTTGGCAGTGGGGGAACGGGAACCATGAGTTCTTGGAGTTGTGGTTCAACTTTCATCCTGTCGCCCCGCACTCCGTCACTGGCCCTCCTGATTGGCTGGTTGCGCAACATCCCTCTCTGAAGTTATGGAGGCGACGAACAGCGTGGAGTGAGAAGGCAAGGATCCTTGGTTCGGCACTAAAACCACGAGGATCATGCTTCACCACCCGCGTTTACATAACAACAATCTCAACGATGGACTACCCTACACCGATATACCGTGCAGACGTTGCGTTGGCTTGTGTGGCAATTGGCTTGCGATAAGACCAAGCCTGGAACGAAGCAGGGCGCCGCCCTTGTTCTCCCGCGATTCTAGGGTTCCAAGCCACCCAATCCCATGCAGGCCCTGGGCTCGGTACCTCCAAGTACCATCAGGTATCTCAAGTCCCGGCTGAAACCGCCGCATGCCCACTCGATCAACCCTCCGAGGCAGGGGTGCGGGACCCGGTGTTCATGATTCCGGATCTCCGCCTCCGCCCTTTCATGAGCCGAGATGCTGTGCGGCGCCAGAGGGCGTAGGCGTAAGGTACATGATGTGGAGTCCGGGCAAGCATCTCTTGCACTTATTAGGTCTTCAGCTGCTCCCCCAGGCTCAGTTTCTTGAAGCTTGTTCACGAAGCTGCGATATCCTCAGTTCTGCTCATTCCGGCAGCTGCTCCTCACCATGATGAACATGAGGGCTCTTCGACACACCGGCCAATGCCTCCGAGGCAAGCCGTCTCTGGCCAGCCGTGTCTCTGTGAGGTCATTCGCCTCTCAGTCAGACGTAAGAGCAGTTCTGCAAGAATTGATGCTGCAGATAGCTAACTGTTTGCAGCTGCTCGGTGCCACTCTCCAACATGGCGACCCTGAGATCCACGCCATTCTGAAGCGCGTAAGTATTTTCTACAAGCTTCCTCCACTACGGATGCTGAGATCAATTGCAGGAGGAGACGCGCCAGAATCATTTCATCAACCTCATCCCCTCCGAAAACTTCACCTCCCGATCAGTCCTCGATGCCCTCGGCAGCGTCATGCAGAACAAGTACTCCGAGGGCTACCCCGGGGCTCGGTACTATGGCGGAAACGAGCACATTGACGAGGCCGAGCGTCTCTGCCAAAAGCGAGCTCTCGAGGCTTTCCGTCTTGACCCCGAGCAATGGGGTGTGAACGTGCAGCGTGAGTATCTGCAATTGCCCTGGGGGATTATACTGACCTTGTCAACAGCTCTCTCCGGCTCGCCTGCCAACCTCTACGCCTACTCTGCCCTCCTCAACACCCACGAGCGCATCATGGGCCTCGATCTCCCCCACGGAGGCCATCTCTCCCACGGCTACCAGCTGCCGCACAAGAAGATCTCGATGGTCTCCAAGTACTTCGAGACGTTCCCCTACCGCCTGAATGAGGAGACGGGCCTGATCGACTACGACAAGCTGCGCGACAACGCCCTCCTGTACCGCCCCAAGATCATCATCGCCGGCACCTCGGCCTACTCGCGCCTCATCGACTACGAGCGCATGCGCGCCATCGCCGACGAGGTGGGCGCCTACCTGCTCTCGGACATGGCTCACATCTCGGGCCTCGTCGCCGCGGGCGTGATCCCCTCCCCCTTCGACAAGTCCGACGTGGTTACCACGACGACGCACAAGTCCCTACGGGGTCCCCGCGGCGCCATGATCTTCTTCCGCAAGGGCGTGCGCCGCACCGACAAGAAGGGCAACAAGATCCTGTACGACCTCGAGGGCCCGATCAACGGCTCCGTCTTCCCCGGCCACCAGGGCGGGCCGCACAACCACACCATCACCGCCCTGGCCGTGGCCCTCCGCCAGGCCAAGTCGCCCGAGTTCCTCGAGTACCAGAAGACGGTCCTGACCAACGCGCAGGCGCTGTCCAAGCAGCTGTCCGAGGGGCTCGGCTACAAGCTGGTCTCGGGGGGCACGGACAACCACCTCGTGCTCGTCGACCTCAAGCCCAAGGGCGTCGACGGCGCGCGTGTCGAGCGCGTCCTGGAGCTCTGCGGCGTGGCCAGCAACAAGAACACGGTGCCGGGAGACCGCTCGGCTCTGAAGCCCGGCGGTCTGCGGCTGGGCACGCCCGCCATGACGACGAGGGGCTTCAATGCCGACGACTTCAAGCGGGTTGCCGACATCGTCGACCGGGCCGTCAAGGTCACCGTCTCGGTGGACAAGGAGGCGAGGGCGGCCGCCGAGGCCAAGGGCGCCAAGAACCCCGGAACCGTCAAGGCGTTCATGGAGTTCCTGGGTGACGGGTCGTCTGTCGAGGAGATTGGTGCCCTCCGGAAGGAGGTGGAGGAGTGGGTTGGTGGATTCCCGCAGCCGTGGCTTCAGTCATGATGTCTAGACGTAGAAATGCAAGGTAATACAAAAGAATGTTGGGAGTTAGATAAGCCGTCATTTAATCACTACATCAGTCCTATTACATGCTGTTCAATCTTATGAGAACCTATGATTTCACGCCATGCGAAATGTTTGGATATGGAATTTCGCATGTAGTGAGAAGTAATCATGAGTCCATAATCCGGCCCTCGACAACACTCCTGCACGCCCAATCTCTTACTTTTTCAACGGGAATCAATGTCCATCCGAGTAGCCAACCCCCCCTCTCCACATTGGCCTTTCCGGTCCCGGGAGAAGAGCTGTTATCGTGATGCGATGCTCGAGCGACGCAAATCCGGGGTCCCATCATGCTGCGGCCAGAAAAGCGCGTCACCGAGTTCGCGTCACCGAGTCTGCGGTGCATTCTCCACAGCTACTTGACTCAGTGACGGGTAGGGTAGACGGTACTTTGAGATCGGTGTGGGTGGGCACCGCGGTTCAGAGATTTCAGCGGCGGAGTGTAGCCGAGCTGCACGCGGCAGCGCCTGTGATTGGGTCCCAGGCACGAGATGAGGCGCTCCCCCGGCAGATAAGAAGTACTGCGACATGTGGCCTTGACCCACAGAAAGTCAATTCAAGGTGAGGCGGGGCTAGTGATCCTTGGGCCTTCTAGATTCGTTTCTGGAGCAGATGGAGGGGAAGCTTGAAATGTCCCATGATGACAACATAATGGCGCTTAAAGGCCACGGGGACCACGAGGAGATGGAGGTACCTGACGATACAGTCTACAAGAACGCCCTCCCGGCATACGCTAATTGGCGGTTCTACACGCGGTGGGCTGGCCATGAGTAATCGGACGGTTACTCCGAGGTACTTGTGCGCCGTGGGGACGGTGTTCGGAGCGACGAGGCCGAAGCCGTCCATATCTGCAGTGGAAGTGCATGTCCAGAAAGGGCAGACAGCAAATAAACAGTTTATTCTCCAGCGTCCAGTCCTCAAATTCCTCTCTCTCTAAACTGCATCACCACCGATTCACATACAACAATGTCCGGCCTCTTTGCGAGACAAGCTTGGGCGTCCGCCTCCAAGGTCAGGTCGTCAGCTCTCCGAGTTCCTCAGAAGGCTTTTGCCTGCAGCATCGTGCCTCGACGAAGCTTTTCAGTCTCTCTCAACCGTGAGTAACCACCCCTTGAAGGTATTTCCGACGGAGGAGATTCTAACTTGGGACTCGATCAGTACTAAAACGGCGATACACTGAGAGCCATGAGTGGATAGACGTGGCCGCCGATGGCAAGACTTGTAAGTCAACATTGGCGTTGAAGCCGTCAAGAGCTCAATCGAGTAACAACCGCAATCCAGGCACAATTGGCATCTCCAACTACGCCGCCGACACCCTCGGCGACGTCGTCTACGTCGAGCTCCCCGCTGCAGGCGAGGAGACGACCGAGGGCGAGTCCTTTGGCACCGTCGAGTCGGTCAAGTCCGCCTCCGACATCGTGGCCCCCGTGTCTGGCTCGATCGTCGAGGTGAACGAGCCGCTGAACGACTCGCCCGCGGACCTGGGCAAGGACCCCGAGGGCGAGGGCTGGCTCATCAAGGTTGAGGCGGAGGATGTTTCTGGTCTGGATGCGTTGATGGACGAGGCGGCGTATGCTGAGCACACCAAGGATCATTAGGCGGGTGGTTTTAAAAGCAAAATAGATATCAAGAGCTCACCGCATTCACGAGCTTTAATGAGGCAAATTTAAGCCCTGAACATATCATGGCGCTTGAGCCCTTTAGAATTGTAGTGTTAAGCCCAGCTGTGAGTACGGGGAAGCTCAACTTTATGGTCTTTGTTGAACTTGTAAATTTAAAAACTTTTCTAATGCCCTATTCTTTCGCAAAACTCCGTCAATGCACATTATCGCGGGCCTTTAGTTGAATAGGTTTCTTCTATGACAAGCAAAACCCTTCCAGATATGCAACTTGGGCATCATCATCATGGTTGAATATGATTCTCTTTCCGCTTCTCAAACAACGCTCTCCCAAAAATAAATATAAAAAAATAAAAACAAAAAACCAGACATGTCTATCATGATATTATACTTTTTCTCTCCCGTCTACAGGTTCTCGCTTCCCTCGACAGGCGGGCAGGTGCAGAACAGGTTGGTGTCGCCGTAGGCATCATCCACACGCGCGACAGACGGCCACATCTTCTTCTCCCGGAGCCAGGGCAAGGGGTAGGCGGCCTGCTCACGGGTGTAGGGGCGGTCCCACTCGGTGGCGAAGAGGTCCTCCTGAGGGTGGGGGGAGTTCTTGAGGAGGTTGTTCTCGCGGGGCACCTTTCCGGACTCGATGTCGGCGATCTCGCGGCGGATCTGGATGAGGGCGTCGCAGAAGCGGTCGAGCTCGGCGCGGGACTCGGACTCGGTGGGCTCGATCATGAGGGTTCCCGAGACGGGCCAGCTCATGGTCGGCGAGTGGAAGCCGTAGTCCTGCAGGCGCTTGGCGATGTCGACGACCTCGACTCCCGCCGTCTCCTTGAGGGGTCGGACGTCGAGGATGAACTCGTGGGCGCAGCGGCCGTTGGCGTTGGTGTAGGCCACCTTGTAGTGGGGGAGGAGGCGGGACATGATGTAGTTTGCGTTGAGGAGCGCGGCGCCCGTCTGCTGGGTGAGGCCGTCGCCGCCCATCATGAGGATGTAGGTGTGGCTGATGGGCAGGATGGAGGCGCTGCCCCAGGGGGCGGCGCTGATGGGCGCGACGGCCGTGCTGGCCCGCTCGGCACCGCTGCCGCGCTGGGGGTCGATCTCCGGGTGGCCGGGGAGGTAGGGGGCGAGGTGCTTCTTGACGGCGATGGGGCCGACGCCGGGGCCGCCGCCTCCGTGGGGGATGCAGAAGGTCTTGTGCAGGTTCAGGTGGCACACGTCGGCGCCGATGTCGCCGGGGCTGCAGAGGCCGATCTGGGCGTTCATGTTGGCGCCGTCCATGTAGACGAGGCCGCCGTGGCTGTGGACAATGTCGCACACCTGCTTGACCTCGGGCTCGAAGACGCCAAAGGTGCTGGGGTAGGTGACCATGATGGCGGCGAGCTCATCGGCGTGCTTGGCGCACTTGGCCTTGAGGTCCTCGATGTCGAGGTTGCCCGTCTTGGCGTCGCACTTTACGGGCACCACCTTCATGCCGGCCATGGCGGCGCTGGCCGGGTTGGTGCCGTGGGCGGACACGGGGATGAGGCACACGGTCCTCTTGTCGCCCTGATTAGCCTCGTGGAAGCGCTTGATGACGCGGAGGCCGGCGAACTCGCCCTGGGCGCCCGAGTTGGGCTGCAGGCTGGTCTCGTCCATGCCCGTGATGGTGGACAGGTTCTTGCTGAGGGAGCTGATGAGCGCCTGGTAGCCCTGGGCCTGCTCGACGGGGGCGAACGGGTGGAGGTTGGAGATGCCCGGATCCGAGACGGGGAGCATCTCGGTGGTGGCGTTGAGCTTCATGGTGCACGAGCCCAGGGGGATCATGGAGTGCACCAGCGAGAGGTCCTTGTACTGCAGGTGGTAGATGTACCGCAGGAGCTCCGTCTCGGAGTGGTACTGGTTGAAGATGGGCTGCTCGAGGTAGGCCGACTTGCGCTCGAGGGCCGAGGGGATCTTGTCGTCGAGGAACCTGGCCTGGTCGGACTCGAGGGCGGCGGTGAACTCGGCGTCCGACACGCCGAAGCACTTGACCAGGCGGCCGAGGCTCTCGAGGGTGATGCCCTCGTGGAGGGAGAAGCCGACCTTGTCGTCGGCGACGCGGCGCAGGTTGATGCTCTGCAGGGCGGCCTTCTCGTGGACCTTGGCGACGACGTCGGGCGAGGCCTGGAAGGTGGCGGTGTCGAAGAGGACGGTGCCGTCCTCGCGCACGCCGTCGGTGTGCAGCTTGAAGTCGCCCTTGCGGAGGACGAGGTCCTGGGCGAGGCGGGTCTTGCCCCAGATGTCCTGGGCGATGGTCTTGAGGCCGTGGGGCCCGTGGTAGATGGCGTAGAAGGCGCTCATGTTGGCGAGCAGGGCCTGGGCGGTGCAGATGTTGCTGGTGGCCTTTTCCCGTCGGATGTGCTGCTCCCGGGTCTGGAGGGCGAGGCGGAGGGCGGGCTTGCCGAGCCGGTCCTTGGAGACGCCGACGAGGCGGCCGGGGATCTTGCGCTTGTACTTTTCAGAGGTGGCGAAGAAGGCGGCGTGGGGACCGCCATAGCCCAGGGGCACGCCGAGGCGCTGAGCGCTGCCGATGGCGATGTCGGCGCCGAACTCGCCGGGGGGCTTCAGCATAGTGAGGGCGAGCAGGTCGGTCGCGGCGCAGAGCAGGGCCTTCTTGTCGTGGACAATGTCGGCGAGGTTCTGGTAGTCGTGGACGCCGCCGTGGGTGTCGGGGTACTGGACCAGGGTGCCGATGAGGCTGCCCTGGACGTCCCTGACGAGCTTGCAGTTGTCGGCGAGGACGTCGCCGACGACGAGCTCGATTCCGAAGCCCTGGGCGCGGGACTCGAGCACGGCGATGGTCTGCGGGTGGCAGGTCTCGGAGACGACAAAGGTCTTTTTGCCCTTGGCGGAGCGCGGCGCGGAGCCCATGGCGAGGGTCATGGCCTCGGCGGCGGCGGTGGCCTCGTCCAGGACGGAGGCGTTGGCGATGTCCAGCCCCGTCAGGTCGGTGACCAGGGTCTGGAAGTTGAGCAGCGACTGCAGGCGCCCCTGGCTGATCTCGGCCTGGTAGGGCGTGTAGCTGGTGTACCAGGCCGGGTTCTCGAGGACGTTGCGCTGGATGACCTGGGGCACGAGGGTGTCGTAGTAGCCGGCGCCGATGAAGGACTCGTACACCTTGTTGCTGGCGCCGACCTGGCGCATCTTCTGCTGGATAAAGTGCTCGGTGCGGCCGCTGGGCGGCACGGCGGATTCGGCGCCCGCCTCCTCCCACTGCTCGACGAGCTCCAGGCCCTTTGTCTTCCTCCGGACCTGCGGGGGGATGGTCTGCTCGAGGAATTCCTCCATGGAAGCCACGGGCGGGTCGAGCGCCTTGAGCATCTCGTGCTGGACGCTCAGCTCGCTGCCGATGTGCCGCCGCGAGAAGAGCTCATGCTCGGCGAGCTGCGCGCTGCTCTGGGAGTCTGCGAAGCGGCGAGCGCTGCCGCTTGAGGGTGAAGCCTGCGCGAGAGGCGCGTGGGCTGAGAATGGCCTCGCCAGGCGGATGCTCTGGGTGAGCCGAGGCTGGAGGGCGACTGAGGAGGAGAGGCGAGATTGGCGGCAGAGCCGCTGGCCGAGACGAGAGGCGGACATCATCATGATGGGGAATGGTGCTGCTGCCTTGGACCTCTCGAGGCCGGGGGGATTGGGAAGGGAATAGAGAGTCAACAATCTTCAAAAGAAACTTGATAACAGAAGAGACAGCGATGGTAGATAAAATTTATGGCATGAGACGACGAGTGGCGTCGGCGGTAAGTGTCCGAGAGAGAGCCTCCGAGGATATGCGACCAAGCTGTCGGGGGCGGCTAAGATAGCAGTCTGCAGAAGGGAGCCAAGACCGAGAGGTACTTGGAGGTACTTGTGGAGGGTCCAGTTTCCCAGGATCCGGTTCCTTGGATCTAAGAATAAGAGAGACAGCTTCGGAGGTAGTTCCAGAAGGCGTGGGCCGAGTTTGGTGAAAGCCTCAACTTCTCCCTCAAGGTGGATGGACCGGCTGATCACGCGGCATTTGGATGCAATTGAAGTGGAAATTCTTAGTCAATTGAAACGAGTGGACTGCAAAGGTTCTCTCAAGGTGTCCCTGTGTTCCCAATGCCCTCGTTGCCGGTTCACCGAGTCAACCTCTTTCACCGAGTCAACAACAAAAATGATCAAAGATAAAATACCCACACCCAAGCACCGAGTCAAAGAGGCTGCGGCGCTGCAGATCAGGTGGTCGGCCTCGAAGCCGCTGCTTGGCCGGGAATCTTATCAGCAAACCGGCTCCCGTTCTTCTCCGGCAATTGGACCAGGGATCTGCACCGCTGATTGGATGTCCCCGCTTGTTCACTTGCGCTGGTGGTGGCGCCTCTTTTGCCAGGGCCGAGACCTTCGGGTGCCATACCGGAGCTTGGCGCCGAAAGACCGTGGGTTTGTTGACTAACCGATCGATGAGGTGGCCTGGGTACTGGGTTTCCGTTTGCGGCGGCTGCTGTGCATGCACACTCCAGTTCTCGTGACAGCTTGAGCTGCTCAACACAACGGACACCCTCAGGATGGGGGACCACGCCGCCAGTATACTTTCTATCATGCAGTCCTTGAAAATTACCTAGATTATTAGGAGCATTGCCTACTTATAATAACATTTCATGGGATTTTCTTCTAATATATTAGATAATATTTATAACGGCTAGATACAAGCCATTCCGGTGCCTTTTATTCACCACGGGACACGTACGTCTTCCACACCACATCGTCCACCCCCGCGATGCCAAAAAGGTTGCTGTTGCATTAGTACTACTATAATTGCGAATGTCCGAATTCCGGGGTCATCTGTTATCAATCGAAACTAAGTCGGTGGGAGGTCCGATCATCACGGCATTTGGGCTCTGGGGCCCGTACGTAACAGTAATCCAGCAGCTGGTATAATTGCCGTCGCTGCTCCATCCCGCCCCGTCTCTCTTCTTGGCCTACACCTCAAACTAGACTCGCCACATTAATTGAAAAAAAAAACATACTTGTTACACCACTTGTTATCCCCTCACTCATCGTGCAGCATGACTATCGACCGCAAGCAACCATGGGTCACCACCCCCCTTATCAGGTCTCCTCACCTGTCCAAGACTGCGGGATGGTACGTAAGACAATGTTCACTCTGTCAAGTCCTATGATTTCTCTTTAATGGATCCCGTAACCTGACGGAGTCGCCTTACCCTTGTTCCATACGGACTCTTGAAGACCAGACTTCTAAATCGTAGAAGCAGAGTTCTCCTTAAGCTCGACAATCTACAGCCCTCCGGTTCCTTCAAGTCCCGCGGCATTGGCAACTACCTTCTCCACCGCATCCGTGAGAACGAGGCCCTCGGGAGGATCCCCCACTTCTATGCTTCCTCCGGAGGCAACGCCGGCATTGCTTGCGTGGTTGCCGCCCGATCCTTGGGCTACCACGCATCGGTTGTCGTCCCAACCACCACCAGCCCTGCCCTGATCGCGAGACTCCACGCCGAGGGCGTCACCGAGGTCATCCAGCATGGTCTCAGTGTCATGGATGCCGACAAGTACCTCAAGGCTGTGGTGCTCCCCGCGGACCCTGAAGGCGTCTACGTCCCCCCCTTTGACCACCCCGACATCTGGGAAGGCAACTCGACTGTCATGCACGAGATTGCAGCGCAGCTGAACGGGGAGAAGCCAGACGCCGTGGTCTGCAGCGTCGGCGGCGGCGGCTTGATGAACGGCATCGTCCAGTCCCTCGACTCGCTCGGCTGGAGCGACGACGTCACCGTCGTGGCCATGGAGACTGACGGCGCCGACTCGCTCGCCCGGGCCCTCAAGGCCAACAGGGTCATCACCATGGACAAGATCACATCTCAGGCCAGGAGCCTCGGGGTGGCAACCGTCTCGGAGAGGACCTTTGAGCTCGCCCAGAGGAAGCAGGTGATCAACGCGGTGCTGCCCGACGGCGAGGCGGCAAAGGGCTGCTTGACGCTGGCACGCCACGAGCGGATGATGGTCGAGCTGACGGCCGGGATCGCCATCAGGCTCTGCGAGGACCGGCTCCTGGACAAGATAATGGATCGGAAGCTGGGGCCTGACGCGACGGTGGTGCTCTGCGTATGTGGAGGCAACGATATCTCCGTGGAGAAGCTCATGGAGTGGCAGGAGCAGTACTGCAACTAAGAGGCATGATTTGGATTGGTTTGATTTTGGCGGGTTGGATATTTAACAAAACTGGTGGATAATGCTGGTGTTTTCTGCCTTTCGCTCTTTGGTCTCTTTTGGATTTTACTATGCAACTACAAGCAAGCTACGTACGTCTTCAATCATCACGAACAAGTCTGATTCTCCATTCTTCAAGAAACCTATGTGCCATTAGCTAAGGCGGTTAATTTTGCTCACAGTCTGGTGACAAATAACATGTCAGATATAGACCCCAGCTAGTTCCCCGAGTTGGCCGTTATCTCGAACCGACTTGATTACCACCCTCAACCTCCATCAATACGAACCGTCCATCACAAGCGTAGCCGCTCTCAAAACTGAAGCCGCGCCTGTCGTCCTTTGCTGTGGAGCCGCGTCTTGGACTCATGACACCTGACACCAGTTGGTCCCTGCTTGCTGGCGAAACTCTAGCTTGGGGGGGCAAATCACGTTGTAAGAGCGGGTCGAGGATCAAGGTCGAATAGGCCTCCCTTCCGTACTTCCGTTATCGCGGAGAAGGCGAACGAAAAGGAATGGGGGGGAAGAGTCAGTGCGTATCTTGGGGCCCTCCATCTTTGAAATGCCCATTTGACATATTTTTTGGCTGATATCGACGGGGCTGCCCCCTTTGATGCCCGGCAACGCGGACCGCGGTGGGCAACTCTATCAGCGCGGCAATGCCTGCAATTGGCCGTCGCAACCAGTTCGTTCCAATTCGAAGCTCCCTTATCGTCTATCGAAGTTGATTTCCATCCCCCCTGTTCCCCCGCGTTTTTTGCCCATCCCCAGACCCATGCGTGCCACCACGTTCAGCCCGTTCCATGCATGCATGGCCCTTCCACGACGCGGCGTCATCGGGGGGGCTTGTCAGAAAGAAGAAGCTTGGATACAGATGAGCCTGGGCTTAATTACCTTTAATTTCTCGCCTCTTCCGCTTCGTTTTCTGCTTCCCTCCTTTATTTCTTTTCATTTTCTGTCCTGTAAAGAACTTCCATTTGTCGCAGTCCACAGTTCCTGGTGGAGTTGTTGACTCTTAAAAGCCGCACTCTGGGTTTAGCCCCTATTTTTCTTGACTCATCCTAGAATTCTCTTCAATTACATACTCAACCTCAACACCAGCAGCATCAACTCGCTAACCATGGCGTCAACTTCCGCCGCCCCAAAGCAGATGGGGTACGTTGCTGAGCTCCCCCAGAGCCTCAGCATGATGAGTATCCTCGGCATGTCCTTCGCCATCATGGCCGTCCCGTTCGGTCTGTCAACGACAATGTCCATCACCCTCATCAACGGGCAGGCCGTCACCATCATCTGGGGCTGGGTGTTGGTATCTTTGATTTCCCTTAGCATCGCCGCCTCCCTCGCTGAGATCTGTGCCGTGTATCCCACAGCCGGCGGCGTGTACTATTGGTCTGCTATCTTGTCCACGCCTAAATACGCCCCCGTGGTCTCCTTTATCGATGGTTGGATGACGCTGGTTGGCAACTGGACTGTTACGCTGTCTATTAACTTTTCCGGGGCCCAGCTGATCCTAAGCGGCATCACCATCTTCAACGAGGACTTTGTTCCCAACGAATGGCAGACTGTCCTCTGCTTCTGGGCGGTTATGCTGGTTTGCGCGTCCATCAACGCCTTTGGATCCCGCTATCTAGACCTCATCAACAAGGTCTGTATCTACTGGACCGGAGCCAGCGTCCTCATCATCCTGGTTACGCTCTTGACCATGGCCGACACCAAGAGATCCGGTGCATTCGTTTTCTCTCACTTTGACGCATCCGCCAGCGGGTGGCCGGACGCGTGGTCCTTCTTTGTTGGGTTGCTCCAAGGCAAGCAGACACCTCGGAACTGACTCGCGGACTCAACACTGACTGATAATCTAGCTGCGTACACCCTCACCGGATACGGAATGGTAGCCGCCATGTGCGAAGAGGTCCAGCACCCCGAGCGCGAGGTGCCCAAGGCCATGGTCCTGTCGGTTGCGGCCGCCGGACTCACCGGCGTCATCTACCTCATCCCCATCCTCTTCGTCCTCCCCGACGTCACGGCCCTGCTCGGCGCCAGCCAGCCTATCGGGCTCCTGTTCAAGACCGTCACGGGGTCCGCCGCCGGAGGCTTCGGCCTGCTCTTCCTCATCCTGGGCATCTGGATCTTTGCTGGCGTCGGCGCCCTGACAGCCGCCTCGCGCTGCACGTACGCCTTTGCCCGAGACGGCGCCATCCCCGGGTTCAAGCTGTGGGCCAAGGTCAACAAGAAGCTCGACGTGCCGCTGTGGGCCCTGATCCTCTCCACGGTTGTCGACTGCATCCTCGGCTGCATCTACTTTGGCTCGTCCGCGGCGTTCAACTCGTTCACCGGCGTCGCGACCATCTGCCTCTCGACCTCGTACTGCGTCCCCGTCCTGGTCAGCCTGGTTCGGGGCCGGCAGGCGGTGCGCTCGTCGCCCTTCCCGCTGGGAAAGCTCGGCTACCTCCTCAACTGCATCAGCATCGTGTGGATCTGCTTCGCCGTCGTCATCTTCTGCATGCCGACCTCGCTCCCTGTTACGCCCTCGACGATGAACTATGCCAGTGTCGTATTCGCGGGGTTCGCGGCCATCAGCGGCATCTGGTACTTGGTGTATGCGCGGAAGCACTTCAAGGGCCCGATCATTGTCGATGTGGGGTCGGAAGAGTACGCCTCGGAAACGGTGGGTGCTGGCGAGCAGGAGAAGGGCGTAAATATCCGTGACAGCTCGGCTGATGAAGAGTCCAAGAAATAATCGCGTCCGGCCGGCGAGTCTCGAGTTGTGTCGGATCGGGAGCGGAGCGAGGCGGGAACTTGAACTTTGGTAGAGCCTGTATTAGTTTTGTTCTGTGTTTGTCAGTAATACCCAGAATTCTTTTTCGTACATTGGTTCTGTGTTTGCAACGGCGCATTTAGCAAGGAGACATGATAGCAGAGGAGGTATCCAGGAGCCGCTCCTTACGGAGGGCGCCGTCTCCCAGCTGCCATGGACGGAATCTCGGAATGATGAGATCTGAACCAAGTGAAGATAAAGGAGAAGAATCATCCATGCCGTAGAAGATAAGAAAATCAACTCTGGCTATAGAATTTTCGGTGGATCAAGCAAAGCGCGGTCTTTTGTGCGCGGCTAAAGCCATTGCCGCGCTTGAATGTCGGTAGTTGCCGCGCTACCGTCCAGAAGCTTGCCATCAACGAGGTTTTGATTATGTGATTTGATATGATTGCTCTTTGTGGAAATTGCATTTTATTGGTTCTTGGTATTTGTTCCAAGTTATGAATTGTGCGCTCTTTAAGGAGAGCGCCTGGAAGACACAGGTCCTCATCGTTGGAAGTTTAGTTGATATTGGATATCTTGAAAGCCATGGCCGTAAGTGAGCCGCTATCAATTCTCAGCGTCCAAGGCCCAACCCTCTTAACGCTTAATTCACGAGCCACGGCGGCTTCCTCCTCTCGCCCGCCATTCCAAGAACCGTGATATTGCTAGACGTAGTTTTGATGCAGATTCTTGTATTCCGGTCTGAGTCGTGCAAGACGAAAGAAACTGCGGGACATGGAAAGCAATGGTGCGGAGTAAACTGCCTCCTCCGACTTTTGATACCTGGGGTAGCGTTCGCAGCGTCCTTGAGCCGCAAAGCGATGTTGGTGGCGCCGAGCCAACTAACCACCTCCGACCAAAGCAACTCTCCTGCGCGACAAACGAAACAGTCTTGGCGGCTAGCAGGCCTCTTTGTCGGCCAGCCCGAGCGCTGATGGAAGTCCATCCCTCCTTAGCCCCCAAAGCGTGGACCCGGCGGTCGCGAGAATGCCTTTAACCCTTTGTAAGAAACGCCACCGGCCGCTGTTACAAGCCCGGGAATGTGTCCACGGAGTCTCATTGTACGAAGAAGAGAAAGATATATTAACTCGATAGGCCCTTCGCCAAGTCAAAGTGACGCGGTGCGGATGCAATCTATAACAGATAACCCGACGCAATGTCTAACACTACTCCGCCGCCTGTGAAGAGACCACGCTTGACGCAGGCAGACACACAAACCGGTAAGTACTCTATTATAGCCATAAAGACAGGTTAAACGTGCTGATGTGTCACGTATAGGACCCCCGAGGCGTAGTGCGAGACTTCACGCACGACAACTCTTCGCAGACCGAACCGAGTCACTCGAACCTTGCTCCGAACCCCAGGTTGAAGCAGGTGCCAGGAGTGCGTCGAAGCGGACTGCGCTGCAGCCGACAAATACACAACAGTCTAGCGTTGACCGGGAGGAGACATCGGGGGCCGCCAAGGTAGGACAGACATTCGCTCCACGCAAGTCAACCACTAATGGCCCATGTAGACTGAACGTCAGCCAAAGCCTCTGGAACGTCCTTACACCTCGCTCTCCGAGCCAAAGGTCGTGAAGAAGTATCCAAATGAGAGCTACTACCGAGTATTCAACCAGGAATTCACGGGCTTCCCGAAAGATGCTGGCTTTAATAATGGTCTTGTATCTGCTCCGCAACCTGGCTTCGTCGAGGGGCTTGAAATGGAAGAGTTCCGCCCGTTTCCGATTGACGACCATCTCGATTGGGCTATTCTTTGCAAGGATGATCCTAATTCCGTTGCATTGCCGCATCTAGCTGGGGAGTGGAAGGGACGCGGAAAGGATATGGAAGAGGCAAGGCTGCAGAGCGCGTATGATGGGGCGGCCCTTGTTTATGGGAGGAGTCAGGCTCTTGATTCTATTGGGAAACCCTACCTTGCCGGTCATGCAAAGGTCATAACTTTCACCACGGACGGCACTACTCTCAACTTCTTTGCTCACTATGCCGGTCCATCGGAGGACGGCACGCCCGAGTACCACCAGTATCCCATCACCTCGACGAACGTGAAGAACTCTCACCAAGAGTTCAGGCAAGGTTATAGACAGCTCAGGAACGCCCAAGACTACGCGAGGGAGGAGTCCTATGAGCTTAGGGACAAGCTCAAGGAGTATTGGAAGGCCGGAAAGTCCCAACCTGCCCCGGACCCTCTACCGAAGACGAATATAGGCACTAAGTTATCGGCTAGGACTCTAACCCTGCATTAATTTACTCACAGGTGGATGATTATTACCACTGCCAACATGACGGAGGGGTTCAGCCCGGGTATAAATAGCAGTAGCTCATCCAAGTCCTCAAAGACTCTCCCAAGTCATGGCCATCGCGAAGGCAAGGAGCCGAAATATAAACATCTTTCATGCCCTGCGATGTTGCGCCAGTTCTGCTATCCCCCGCCTTCGGAGCGATTTAATTTCCGCCCTGCTACCCCGTTACGCTTCAGTTGCCGTCTCTCTTCGGGCGTCCGCTTGTGGCGTGTAGGTGCCCGTGACTTCATAGCACTGGATTTGCGATCGTGTCGCAACTGTAAAACAATATCCAGAGCCTGAGCGCAGGCCGACGTTCCGGAACTGCCGGAAGAGGTCGTTGGATGAATGTCATGTGCTTGTTGAATCAGCCCCCAATCATGGCAGAGCTCCAACTAATGCAACCGCATCGGCAATTGAGCTTGCGCCTGTGAATTGAGCTGATGGCTGACAAATAGAAACAAGAACTCAGGCATGGATGTCCATGGTGCGCTCAGCCAATTGGACGCCTGCAGCGCCGCAACAACTCAGGCACTGCCGTTTGAGCTAATGCCCAAGGGAGGCTCCAACTATCGAATGGACATTCCAGTCGTTGTCAACTGCCTTGGATTTGAGTCTGAAAGCAGGGGCGTGTGTGCTTGCAACTTGAAAGAGGATGCAGCCATGGATGATCGCGACGTCATCGAGGTGGGCATGGCAGGCCAGTCAATTGTCCCCAATCAGATAAAGGTTGCGACTAAGTGCGGCTCTTGGTCTCAATCCATCCAAGATCAGCGAATTGAACTAGCGATGCATCCGAGACAACGCATGGCTTTGACCTGCCAGGATCAGGGTGCTTCTGCGGGCGGGGGAAGGGAGTTCGCAAAAGGACTCGAGAAGCCCGGGGATCGCGATGACGGATTCTGTGCTGGATGTTGACGGGGGCATGACGCTCAGAGGCTTCTCCTTGTGGTTTCCGGCCAAGCCGCCTAATTCTTTGAGACTTGGACATATATGGTCGCCTTGTCCTCCCTTGGTTCTGTGCGAAGTGATCCGTCTTTCACTTTTCTCCTTATACGACAGTTGACCTGCCGAGATATACAGCAACAAATGGCTCCGCTCCAAGATCTGGGCTTGGCCAAGATCCTCGGTCTCGCTTCCCCAACCTTCTCTCCGCCAACCCTTGTCGCCCGACAAGATGCCCCGACGGCCACCGTGACTGTCGTTCCCGACGACGACGGAGATGATGGTACGACGCTGAGCGACGGCGCCATCGCCGGCATCGTGATCGGCTCCATTGTCGGATTCCTTCTCCTGCTCTGGGTCGTCCGGTCGTGCCTCAACCTCGGCGCGCCGCCGCAGGAGCGCGAGGCCTGGTATCATCACACGGAGAAGAACCCTCGACGGCGTCATCGTTCCCGACGGCGCTCCAGTCTGTCCGCGCCGCCTCCGGTCGTGCTTCGGGATTCGAGGTCGCGCAGCCGTCATCGTGGCTCGTCGCCCAGTTACTACTACAGCGACTCGGATCGAGGCCGTAGTTCGCGTTACTACGTGTAATTGAGCGATGGGAGGAGTCACACGACAAGATGCCTTGGCAGGCAACTCTACATTTATAAACCGACTAGCCTTGGAGGTGCGGTTTGGCAGTTCCATCACGATCAATTGAATCGGTAGTAGTGGGCGAGAGTTGGGCGTATTGGTTGGTTGGAGCAGCATAGCACACGACGAGTTACGAGATGGACGACGACACAGAAGCCGGGGATTCAGCAATACAGCCTTGTTAGTGACTAAATGCATTGAATTGTTGATAAATTTAATAATGAATATATGATCCTTTTGTCGCTCAATCTTGACGAGTGTTGTCGCAGCAGCCAACGCCTGACTCAACGAAATACGAGGGCACCAAGGGCATTGATCGTAGGCATGATCATGTCTTGTATTTAAAAGTCGACCAGCAATGATCTTCATTTCCCCATATACACGCTGCATACATATTGCTCCCATACCCAAAAGCAGGCCACACTCCGTAACGCCTTGCCCAAGCTCAATTCATGAATGCGTCGGCAGCAGCTGGTACTTGACCGAAGTGCTCCGCCGCAGAACCCGGTTGAATCCCCGCCGCAGCGTGAACCGGAAGCAGTAGACAATGTAGAAGCCGATGGCAGCGCCAAAGAGGCTGAGGCACAGGATGTGGAATGGCTCCATCCTGGTCCCTCTTGATGGAGCATCAAGCAGCTCCACGACAGTATTCTCATGCTTCGACACGGCGGCAGAGTGGCCGAGGATATGCCCATCCTTGTCAAGGGCCACCACACGGATATACTCATCCGCCTCCTTGGGAATCGCAATCCTGGTCTCAAACGTCGTCTTGCGCGCAGACCCGTGGTCGTGAAAGGCGCCGCTCGACGCATCAGACGCGCTCTGCACCAGCCAGCTGACCACCTCCGTCGCGCCGTTCCAGCTGGCAAACAGAGCATCCATCCCGGGCCGCATGGCCATGTCGGGCTTCGTCCTGGGGCGGCCGACCCAGCTGTACTTGAAGGTGCGGTAGTTCTTGGTCCAGCCGAAGAGGTCAAAGTTGATGGGGCCGATGTGCGTGTCGCAGAGGACCTGCCCATCGCGGGTGTACTCGGTGAAGGCTGGTACGTGGCCCCATCCGACGAGGACGTTGCCGTTCGGGAGCACCTGGACGGACCCCTGGGAGGGGGACAGGATCTTCTGCGGAGGGATGTAGTCCTGCTCCAGGGTCGCCGTCATGGCGTCGACGTCGAGGCTGATCATGAGTCCGCGGCTGGACTTGGCCGACCTTTGGTGGCCGTTTGAGCCGTTGTCAAAGACGGTGAGGGTCCTGTTGTCCTGCCACGCCGCGTGGTGGTTCCAGGTGAAGTTGGTGGCCGCACCGTCGGAGAGGTCCTCGAACGAGTTGCTGCTCCCGCCCAGCTCCCAGAGGACGCTCCCGTCTTTGCCGCTGATGGCGACGACGTTGCAAAAGTACCGAGACGAGATGAGGTAGTTTCCTGCGTCGTCCTTGTCGACGCTGTTGATGTGGAAGTAGTCAAAGGCGTGCTTGGCCGTCCTGCCCTCGCCGTGGATGGGCGCATGCGAGTCGTCGATTGCGAAGTGGTCTGACGATCGCCACTCGAAGAGCAGCTCGTCGGAGTTAAGGTCGACTTCCTGAAAGATGCTGTCGAATACCCAGCCGTCCTTGATGCCGTACGAGGACAGATCGGCCTGCATGCGCCTGTAGATGGTCATGAGCGCGGTGCCCTGCTCGGTGATGCGGAACTCGTGCAAGTCGCCGGTAAAGTCGCCAACCGGCACCACTTTCTTGAACACTTCATACGACTCGTCCAGCTGTAAGGTCATAGTTAGTATTATCTGTAGCCCCCTCTGTATTGCAATTCCTCATCGGAGAGCATCGTGCCCAACTCACCATCAGGTAGTATCCCTCGCCAAAGGTACCGTTGTCGGTCCCATGCCAGAAAGTGATGTAGTCCTTGCCGTTGAAGCGCTGCACTTTCAGGTCCATCGCCTGTCCCCATTTCGTCTCCATCCATACCAGGTTGCCGGCATTGTCGAGAATGACGGGGCCCGGCGTCCCGACGTACAAGCCCCGCGGCTCGATGAAGGTGTAGCCGTCGTCGCAGCGCTCGTCTGTCTGCGCCAGGAGAGGCCACGGCGATTCAGCGCCGAATGACTGGTAGTGTTTACGCGGGAATGCGCCGTACCAGCCCCAGTCGTACCATGACGCTGAGAGCTTGTCGCTGTCGCGGGGCGAGATACTTGATGCTGATGCTGAGTGGAAGATGCTCTGGGCACATAGCAGCAGGGCCAGCGGCACCTGGGCCCGGGACAGAAGCGCAGTGGGAATATTCATGGCTCGACACCGGGTGGCTTGCGACGTCCAAGTATAACAGAGTTGTCACTGGATGGGGCTGCAGTGTGCAGCAATGGATACCTGTCGATGCGCTGCCTTACTATCGCGGAAACAAATAAACACCAGAAATGACACAAGATAGGAGGGGATAGCTGATTGATAGCGGTTCACCGTCGAGGCAGCCGGGGTAGATGACCCAAGACGGCCCCTAGATGGGAGGCCCTCCTTCAGCTATCAGATGCTTGGTAACGCGCGTATATCCCACTTGTTCTTGGCTGCATCAAATGATTGCAGATAGCCAGGAAGATGGTGCCCCACGCGGACGGGATGAAGTGAGCGAGGACAGGGAGAGGGATCAGTGGATTAACATGTTGCGATGACTGCGCTCTATCAATGTTTGGGGAGTCCATCTTGGACTGACCATTCGTCCAAGTGATATGGAGCACGTAATACAGACGGCGAAAGCTTGAGATGGTACAACGGGATGCGGGATGCCTCTTTCATGGTGTATTCGCGTTCTGTGGGGATGGAGAAAGAAGCTTCATGTCTTTCTCCACTCAGCACATGGTCGTCTCTGTCATGTCTCATGTCGAGGGCTAAAGCCAAAACTCTCTCTCCATGGCATGAAGATCTTTGCCTGGTCGCGGCTGAGCCGAGTCCCGGTCATGAGCTGACGTACGCCAGAAACGGTGCCAACGTCAACGTCTCAGTGACAGTCCAACATCCAACACGCAACCTCCAAAGCTGCGAACCGTCAGGGACCACTTGGTTCGATTCGCTTGCTGGCCGGCCGACAAGGAAGCCCAAGCGTGGCAGCGTGGGCCATGTCCCGAGCGGGCAAACAGGAACAGATCCCGGCTGCCAAGGTGCTCCCTTTTCTGGGGACATGTTGGGCTAAAGAGCTTGGCTTCACCTCGAGAGTGGGTTTGTCCGAGATGGACCACGAGATGGATGATGAAGCCTGAATCTCAGGAGCTCAAATGTCCGAGAGGGTTGGGATGGGGAGAGGCCCGGTAATGGAACACGAGACTGGAGCCTGAAGGTATGAAAATATGGGTACCGCGAATTATGAGCACAAGAACTCTCGGGCTGCTCCCACTTACCTTAATTATCCCACGCACCGAGAGACGCGCAAGCAGGGATCCTCGCTTTCCTTATCCAGGATTCCTTCTTTTCGGTCTTTTTCGCTTCGAGTCCCATTATTTGTGGGATGGCATTGCGTGGTAGACCCGGGCTGCTTGTGAATACGCGTACTCGAGAAGAAGAAAAAAAAGTCGCACTGAGCATCGACAGATGGCCTGAGTAGATGGTAAATTCCCGACCCTGATGAAACAAAGACTGCTTTGTTTGAGCATGAGCTCCAAGGTCGCAAAACTGCATCTCAACGGCATGCTCAAGCCATGCCTCATCCAATCACAGCTTGCGACCGCAAGGACCCGAAGGCCCGCCCGAGTCGTCATCACTTTATCGGCCAATGCACTGCCCGTCGCAGGGGCCAAGGCTGGTCATTGGGTCGCGAGATTGCATGTGTCTTGGCTCCCGGAGTTTATGATATCGCCGCATTTGCTGCCACCTCCGTCTCTCCTATGGCGTCTTCATGGCTGCAGCCAGTTCCGAACTGACAAGGAAATACAAGACCACCGTTCAATATTTTGGGTAGCTGATCAGCTAGAGAAAGCCCATTCATTCCTACCCTTCTATCTGATGCCCTGAAGCCCGCGGTATCCCCGGAAGCTGACGGCCGGCCGTTTGAGGGTATTCCCGTCTTAGACCCATGACACCATGGTTCATGTTGTAAGTCGTCGGCCTCATTGGTACCATGCTCCACGATCCGGGGCTTCTGCTGGCCAACTGGTGATGGAGCAATGATGCCGACTCAATCCATTTCCCCCCCGAACCGCTCCCCACTTGACCAACTCGGAGGCCGCATCGTAGTCCCCGTCGGGCGCATGGCAGGCAGCGCTCACCACGGCGGAACATGTCCCACCTGGGGTAATAGCGGGCTCTATCGTCTTCAAGCTTGCTCCAATAGTAGCCAAGAATATCAATGAGCCTACGACAAGAGCGAAGGCGATAGCTATAGGGGAGTAGCCACACGTGGTCACCATACCGTCATCGTCTCTGCCATACTTGCCAGTCCCGTACATGACAAGCCTGACAAAGAATACTGACTGTGAGATGAGCCAATGGAGCGTTGCGGACCCTACTATAAGTGGGATTCCATATCTCTGTGAGCACGAGCAGAGCAAACAGTTACCATGGGTCGGTTCTACATGTTCCTGGAGGCACTTACCAGTGGAAGCGATAACCAATAAGTTTTCCGTTGTTGACCAACTGGATACGTGGTCCGCAGACCCTTGGCCCTCAGGCCGTAGCTATTCCACTCCACCCCGACGAGCATGGCAGTCCACATACCATTCACCGCTGCGTAGAGGAGAGATATAATCAACTGCGGCAAGTTGGAGAGAAGTACCATAGTCATGGTGCCTTTTAGCCCCCCAAACTCGAAGCTGAACAAGGCATCAACGTTGACTTGCCCAAACCCTCTATTCCAAAGGTCAACGATGCTTGGAGTTCCGAGATAGGAAATGTCGTGGACGCCCTTCCATAGCAGATACGAGGCAGCCGCGATTGTTATCACACACCTAGCTGGAAGTTAGCGAGGTAATAGCCGACCTAAGCACATGAAACTCGGTACATAAACGTAGTTATTCCATATCTCCTTCGTGAAATGGATGTGAGCCAGCGCCGCTTCGTTGGCTGCCACATCCTTGGGCCAGCCTCCCAAGACAGGCGACGGCTAAAGGTCTTTGATAAGAGGCATCGGTCTTTGGTAGCAGGATCGGGAGACTCCAGGAATGAAGCCACAGCATCTTGATTGAGCCGTGAGCGAGGTGAAACTTCAGAGAGGCTCAGACGAGACAAACCTCCGAGGGTCAAAAGGGGCCGTTTCTCCAGACACAACCAAGTAAGAGCCAACCCGATAAGTTTCAGAACATTGCAGCCTATGACAACGGAAAGAAGCGGAATGCTCAATATCAGCCTGCAGTGCTCAGGCGTCGGTTTGCTGAGACAGTATTGCACTCGTACGGGCATTTCGTCATACCCGTTCGTTATGTTTTGTATGGACACCTGGACCATCCAGTTGTCCGGGTCAACAGAAGACACGTCACACAGCTCCCTCCGATAGCCGGCCTCTTTACAGATCCAGCCATATGGTTTCGGAAGCCAGTCCAACGGATCTCCACCGTCCACACTTGTATAGTTGGTCACGTTGTTTGGCGAGGAGGGATCGAGGATTAAAATGACATCGGACCAATGTGATATAAGTGGCTGTCGATACGCGGCGATGCATTCGCGGTTCTCGAGCCTTTCGAAGTCATCGAGTGAGTTTCTCAGCGCCGTGTACCGTTCATCCGGGTATTCAAAGTCTGGATTGGTGAGGTCCTTCCACCTGGCAGGATAGACCGTGTAGAAGTTGACGCTTGTTTCGAAGGAGATGACCGAGTTGTAGCTACTGGCCGTTAGCGGAATATGGTCCTTTTATATGAGAGATCGCCGCACAGCAGGTGAATGGGAAGTGAGCTAAGTGCCAAGATGCTCCAGGCCAAGACTCGCTTCTTGGATATCCTTTTAAGATTGTGGAATGATGAGACACCAATGTCTAACCATTGCCTTCTGTGGTGTGCCTCGTCGATCTCCTGTCTTGTAGGCGCAGTCAAAACTTGCTGCGAATAGTTACCAGCGGCGAAAAGTAGCGTTGCTAGAATGTTGATTGCAAGGTGTAACCAGATGCTCAGCTGTTTCGCTTCCTGACAGTCACCGCTGAATAAGGCGCCTTCGCTGCTGTCGCTATAACCAGTCATATCTAGCCTCGGAATAGCAACAATGAGAAATGCGACGTTGATGGCGGTGACGATTGCCGCTGCTGCAGTACAGCGTGCAAGGCCAGCTCGCCATCCACGGAAGTACTGGTTCGGCATGGTTATCTGAGGTTGGTGTGCTACCCGTCGCGAAAGCAGCTGAACCGGGCAGCCTCCTTCTTTTGTACACGTGCGACTAAAATTTGAGGCTTCAGCCAACGTCCACTTGGTGCATTCTTGCGGTGGTGGAATGTCTGATCAAGAACGTCGTGAAATTTAGCCTGTATTGGATGACATTCTCTTGGGCCACTGACTTCGACACTCAAGTCTTTCATAGTTGGAACATATTCCATTCATATTCAACAAGACAGAATCCCGCCTTCATCAAGAGATCAAGAATAAGAAAACCCAAGCAGATCTGGGAATGGGTGGGCGCTTTCTCAGGCTATTGGCAAGCCACATGGCGCACGGATGGCCCGTGACCCATATTTGCAAGCCAGCGTTAAGCCCTGTTATTTAAACCGGGCTTGCTTTGTCTGTGGCAGAACGAAGGGCAGCCGAGGTGGAGCTGAATTCCAACAAGCCTACACAGAAATTCGATGTAAGGGACCAACGTCGTCAAGAGTTGTCTTTTTTGCGTTCCGATGTGAGGAAACACGAGGGGGAAAAAACCTCAAAAGATGTTGGTATGTCGTGAATCAAACGAAGCAGTCTGAAATCCTCAACCCTCCCTCGCTCAGCAGCAGCGCAGCCTCAGGACTCAGCTCCGGAAACGGAAATACAAAGGCAATTGACCCCTTCTCGTTTCCGTCCCGCCACCCATCCGTTGAACCAGCTGCTGTGTCTGTGGCCCATAGGAGACTGAGAGATTTTCTGTCCTCCATCCCATGCAGTATCAAGCGGTCAGCGGCTCAGGATTGCCTCCAAATCTCTTAGCTAACAAACCGCCTTATCATGATGCAAATGCTTGACCTTATCTCGCGCCTCAGTGGCCGACAAGATGATTACACTCGAAAAGAACCTTGGTTACCCCGGTTATCGACCGTTCTACTGCATTTTAAAGTCCGTGCCGTCCTGCACGTCCTGATCTACTCATGCACGGGGCGAACCGTACATCCGTATATCCTAATTCAAAGAGGTCATGCAAGCAGATATTTTCATTCTTTATTATCCGATTGGCCTTTCTTGCCCACACTTGGCGAGCCGCGGAGCTGCATGTGTCGATCTTCATGGATGGTTCCAAGGCTGAATATCTAGATGAGACTGGCACTGCATTTCGAGCTCCATCGGCTTCACTCGTGTGGAATAAGCAATTAGTCAGGATCTTTGCATTGCCGGATATACCACTTGGGTGCTTGATGGAGGGTGTGTAGCAGAAAGGAATTAGTATTTAAGCCTGTGATGGCTTCATGGAATTCGTAAGGACCAGCAGCATTGTATTCCAATCCTACACTCAAGATGTTGAAAGCCACCTTCATTGCGCTCTGTCTCTTTCTGGCAGATGTCTCTGGTATGAGTTGTGTGACCATCTTTGTTCGGCGTCTGCTAAATATCCAAGGCCATCCCCATACGGAGCCCGACGAAAAGTCGATCAAGGCCCATCATGAGGTCCTGGAGAGATGCGGACCCAGAGTGGCCAAGATGAAGCAGGCTCGATGGGCTTTGAGGAGGCGTGACCTCTCTGTCGACGCTGACTCCGGAGACACCGTCTACAGGATCAATGCCAAGGCCCCCAAGTACAGAAAGGTCAAGAATTGGACAAACATTCTTACTCCAGAGACGAGCCGTGGTCCCTACTTCTTGCCCCGGAGTCAGACTCTCCGCCAGGATATTCGAGAGGATGAGCCTGGTGTACCTCTTTCTTTGGAGATTGGAGTCATTGATGTCGACACGTGTGAGCCGTTGGACAGTGTTCTGGTTGACATCTGGGTAGGGAGACCGGCTGGCTTTGACTGATGAGGTTCCTTTGCTGACAAAAACGGATAGCACTGCAATGCTACGGGGTCGTACAGCTCCTTCACAGGCCTGTCCCCCAACACTCAGTTTCTCGACCTCTATACAGAGACGGCCGGAGACGGGGAGCCTCTCGATCTTCATGCCGGGCTGCCTGACCTCTCTGTAAGTTGGATCGATAATTACCCACAAGTGGGCAGTCTCTAACTAACATTGTTAGTGGCTCTCGACGGATGAAACCACATTCTTGCGGGGAATGTGGCCCACTGACAAACATGGAGTGACGTCCTTTACCAGTATTGTCCCAGGATTCTACGTAAGTCTGGCTGACAGTTCAATATTCAGGCTGCCCATTAATTGTCTTCAGGTCCAACGTGCAATCCATATCCACGTCCAAATCCATACAAACTGGACGGTCCTGTCCAACGGCACCCTTGCTCACGGAGCGATCGTGAGTACCGGCCAAATCTTCATGGACGAACTTCTTTCTCGGAAGCTCATGGCCTTGGAGCCGTACGTCAACCACACCGAGATTGAGCGCGTCGAAAATGCAGATGACGGAATCTACAACCAAGAATCCTCCAGTGAGTGGTTCCCTAACTTGGGCTTGTCACTTCGAGTTTCTGGGTCAAAAGCCACGACTAAACAATTCTTAGCTGGAGCCATGACTCTGCTCGACACGGAGCCTTTGGACGGGGAGGATTACACCAAGGGAGTTTTCGGATACATTACTCTGGTAGGACAAGCCCGTTATAAGATTGGACAGAAAATTGACATGGTTACAGGGAGTGCAAATGAGCCAAATCAGGAACGGAAGCACCGTCGATGCCCGTAAGTTGCATCTACGAGCCCATTTAGACTCGGCGTTTCTGACAGCCACAGTGCCTGACATGACGAGTAAGAAGTAGGGGGGCCTTGGGGAGCAAAACGAGAACGGGAAGGCATGGTCTACAGCAGACAGCGTGCTAAGGCTGAAGAACTCAGACTGCCAGTTGGATGGGATAGAGTCGGTAAGAGAGTGCGAAAGGGTCTGAGCGTGTCGTCGGCCTTGAAGGCCGTTTCATCCATGCCGGTCAACTTCTCTTGTGAATACTTGGCGAAGAAGTCTCGAATTGTGCGGGATGACTCGCCATACTGATCTGGTGTGTCCCAAAACTCGTCTGCCTTGGAATTGAGACTCTTGATCATGTCGACCAGGGCAACAGCGTCTCCGAGCAGCTTAAATCTTCGACAGGTGCGAAATTCACCCGACCCCTCTTCTCTTCTTTGTAGCCAGTCGTCGATTTCCTCGACTCGTATAGTCATGTGGTTTCGGAGTCGGAGCAGTTGCATCGAGTTCACGAAAGCGCGCCATCGCTTGAAAGAATCAGACCCTCGGAGCATCTCGGCGCAAGCTGATCTCGTCTCGACGCATGGGCAATTGTAGGCCGTGTCGCTTGCCCACGGTGCTGGTCTAACACCACAGTCTCTGTACTTGTCGTTGAATATCAAACCCGGGAGATGCTCAAGTTGGCTGCGATCGAGATTGGTCCAGAAAACGCTGGCCAACGTCAGGGCGATGAGTGGCCCGGAAAAGTCCACATTTCCCCAAGGAAATAGGGTAGGCGCCAGCTTGGGCGTATCAGCTATCATCATTCTTGTGAGCGCAGAGGGTTCTTTCCGATAACGGCTCCACCTACCGCGACATCTGTCGCAAAACTCCTGATGGGCCGAAAAATAATCTTCCCGTGTTATTTCGTAATTATCACCTGGCCTGGCTGACAGCTTCGACTTCAGCTCTTCGTCTAAATCGCCTTGTCTTTCGACAAGGTTCAGGTCCCCGACTGGAAAACGCGGCATGATATCGAAGAGTCCACAGGCGTACTTGGCGGCGACTCTCAGCGCATCTGGCGATGGGGGTTGGTGAGACGCGTCACCACCGCCCTCAACTTCGTAGCTGGAGAACGAGCCGATGGTGCCCAAGGTTGCGTGCTGCAGGATTTCGAACTGACATCCACGGCCTCTCATGGTCGGGTAGCCGGTATCAGGACTCATCCGCATTTGCGCTCCATCCGCAGACATCACCGTCACGATAAACCCGATATCTGCGTATGCAGGGGCTGCCCGCATGTCTCCGGGGAGGTAATCCGTCATGTTCCGTCTGAAGGAGAATCGATCCAAATCTGAATCATCCAGGCCGGTTTTCTGGAGGAACTGAACCCACGAAGCTATGGCCGCTTCAGAGTTCCGATTCGATGGCCTGCCCTGATGGAGCAGAGATGGAATTGCCGCCCACATTGTGCCAAGTTTCCCCCATCCATCCTTGAAGATGCGGGCGAGCGAGCCTGGTCTGTCGTCAATTGCTGTTTGGGTTTTCGGTGGACTCGGGCACTCGGACTCTCCGGTTTTGCCCTCGCCCAGGGTTGCAGGCTCGAGAAGATCTTCGAGCTTGGAAAGCCTCAAGATGGGGGTCCTTGCAATATGAATAAAGCTAAAGTCCCAGAGACTCCATTTCCACTCTGTTTTAGCTGACCACCTGCCGATAGCACGATGATCGGACCTCCGACGACCCGGCCCAGCAGCCAGAACTGCTTGGAAGATGGTGACTAAGGCAAACATAACGGCGCAGAGGGATATTGCAACGGTGAAGGCGAAAGTGATGGGGTCCCAGTTGTATTCGGCATCGTCCTGGTTCTGGGATTCCTCTAGGAAGGCGATCAGAGCCCGGAGAAGGCAGTCTGTGGAGTTGCTTTCCTCTTTGCAATTGGTGGCAATTGATGCCATGTTGGGAGACTGAGGTGGACGCGCCTTGGGCCGGAGGATGAGGCTGGGTGTAGGACTGAAGTGAGGGTTGATTGTCCGGAGGGAATTTGATGGCTGGGGTCACACAAACCAGACAGCCTTGTTTGCTACAAAATACATCTAATATTAGGCAGCGCTGCATGATGCAAGCCTCCTTCATAAGCACATTCAGCTGGCCATCTCCGGGCGAATTGTGAGCGCCGAGATTTGCACTTTGAGGCTGGGGTCTATGTGGCAGGTCAACCAAGGCTGAGAAATAAGGGTCCATGAATCAAGCTTACCTAAATCCCAGGATAGAAGGTATATCTAAAAGTACCCTTAGCGCTCCTACTAGAGTAACATAAATACAGCATTAAAGACAGTAATTATTTTCTATTTTTAATACTAAAAATTAAGAAGTTAAGAAAAAGAGTATATTGAGTATCTCTAGATAAAATAATATCCAGGCAATAAAACGTTAGTAATTAACTAAAATTTTCATCGGTAATAGCAAACACTGCTATAAGGGGGATATCACTTGAAGTAGCAATCTAATATGGCGGTAGTTATAATAGGAAGGTTAATAATAGCTATTTATGAGCAATTTGTATAGCTTGCATGAAAGATGCAATACCTGAGACGGGGACGCGATACGAAAGGCCACATCGATTTAAAGTGGTCGCGTCAACCTAGCCCAGATTACATAGTCCCGGTAATTCCGCCGCTTACAGAGATAAACTGCGCAGTGATCCACCGGCTCTTTTCCGACACCAGCAGAAGCGTAGCATCAGCCACATCCTCCGGTGACCCGAGACGATCCGCAGCTCGCGTCTGCTGGTGCATGGAAACCTGAAGCGCAGTTGGAGACCCGTCAGGGGCCACCAGATACGGCTTGGATATGTCTGTTGGAACTGGACCGGGTGCGAGTGTGTTGACGGTGATTCCACGGCTCTTGCCAAGCTGTCCTTTCGTCAGATGGTTGTCGAGCGTGGGGAGACTAAGAGGCTTACCTCGCCAGCCCACAGCGTTGTCAGGGCATCCATTGCAGCTTTGGTCGCACTATATACAGGGGGTGGGACCAAGACCTTGGAGGCGATGGAGCCGATGTTGACGATGCGGCCGCCTTCCGGCATCCGGCCTACGCCAACGACAGCCTGTGTCATGTAAACCACGCCGAAGACGTTGACGGCGAATTCACGTTCGAGCTGCTCTTGTTTAGCCTCCAAAAGAGGTATGTTGCGCGCAGTTGCTGCGTTGTTGACTGGAACAAATTGGATGGCCAGTCAGTTTTGTCCAAACTACCGGAGGAAACATGACATACCGAGAATATCGATGTGATCGACGCTGAATGCCTTCAGAATCTGCTCGACCATGTCCTTCGCAGTATCGTAATTCTCCACCCCTCCTTGGACGATGGTGGTCTTGGTGCCAAAGTCTTTGTTGATGTCAGCCGCTACCTTCTCAGCCCGCGCCTTGGACTCCTCCGACACATAGTGAATTGCCACAGCCGCGCCGTTCTTGGCCAGAGCTCTGGCGATAGCGGCACCGATGCCAGTCTCTCTGCCAGAGCCTGTAATCAAGGCAGTCTTGCCTGCAAGTGACAGTGTCTCAGGTGCCATGTCTGGTAGATTAGCAAAGAAAGTTATCGACGTAAAGAATCACACGAGCTTGGACTTCTAGTGGGTTGATAGACAAACTAATTAGATGCAAGTGTTACCATCAGTTTATATATGCTGTAGGCCCTACATGAATTAATAATGGTTATGAAGCCTGAACCAGCTGTAGGTATTGATAAGTAATCGCCTTTTAATGTGTTCCATGAGCTGGTGCGGTGGCCGGAGCATTGGGGGCCTCCGGCGCTCCGCTCCGGTGTATAATCCAACATGATGATAAATGCTGCCAGCAGAATTCCTCCCGCCCCAAATCGTTTGACTAATGCCGCATTTAGATACCTCTCTTAAGCTTAGGCAGTCGTAATAAACATCTATCTATTTATACCAGACGAAGGGCTTGGTACTTGCACCCTATCGCTCTGACCTCTCTCTACACTCAGCTCTCCCTACACTCAGAATCATGCCCGGAAAATCCCCAGTCATCCTCATTCTCGGAGCAGGACCGAATATCGGCCAGGCAGTCGCTCGGACTTTTGCCTCGGGAGGCTACAAGGTTGCCCTCGCTGCTCGGTCACTAGACGAGGCGGATAGCACCGACACTCAGCTGAACATCACGAGTGACTTTGCCAACTCGGACGATGTTGTCAACGCATTTGAAAGGGTCAAGAAAGTGTTCGGTATCCCAAGTGTAGTCGTTTATAACGGTAAGCCCTGGTACCTGAAGATGCCTTTGAATTCTTACTGACATAAAATTCGCAGTCAGCGCCTCGACTCTCACCCCCCCTCAGGACCCGTTCGCCCTTCCACTGGCCGCCTTCAACCGAGATGTGACAATCAATGTCACCAGTGCTTTTGTCGCCGCGCAACAAGCTGCCCTCGGGTTTGCACAGCTTCCTGCTTCTGCTTCAAGGACATTCATCTACACTGGGAACATCCTGAATGTTGCTATCATCCCGTCGTTTCTCGACCAAGGCGTCGGAAAGTCCGCCGGCGCACATATGATGTGGGCTGCTTCAGCTGCATATAAAGACCGTGGATTCAAGTAAGCTATTTGTTTCTTGCTTTGATTCGCTAGTGAAAAGACTAACAGACTATAGGTTTTATTACTGCGACGAACGCAAGGTAGACGGGACGGCCATTTATAAGGTCAACGGAGAGGCGCATGGGAAAATTTACTGGAAGCTTGCGGAGGAAAAGACGCATGGTCCGTGGATGCAGACATTCGTCAAGGGCGTGGGATACACCAAGTTTGACAGTCATGCTTGAGTGTCTAGCGTCTAGCTCAGAGGGTTGAGGTTATGGATATTGCATATTTTCTCCCGCCTCTTGCTGAATGGTGAGACACACTGGTTCTTCAGCTTCTGGGCACTCTCTGAACAAGGTGTTAAGTTTCAAGGGCCTTGTATTGGACCGTATTTGTGGGAATAACTAAACGTACTCACACACGCCCGTTCTAAAAGTCCACTTATAGACATGGAAGAATAACGTTATTGGCTGGGACCTACGGACACTCAACCAGTAGAAGAAACCTTGATCACCACATGCTTCCTAGACATGGCGGCGTGGCGAAAAGCGTCCTCTGCCCTCTCAAAATCAAAAACCGAGTCAATGACTGCGGAAAGGTCCATCTTATTCTGCTCCAGGAAATGATTCAGACTCTCAAACTCGTCCTTGGAGCCTACTCCGGGAGCCCTATCATGAGTTAGCTTCTTCTCACTCCACCATTTTGACCAGGTCCGGGAAACTCACTGGATCTTCCCCCGCTTGTAGAGTACCCCGGTGATGAGAGCCGGATCCCACTCTTCCTCGAAGCCCCTGAGAGGCTAGCAGTTCGTCGAAAAGCGGTATAAGATTCTGGACCCATTTCTGTCATCTCCCAGATCCTTTGCTAGACTCGTCTAAGATGTTTTTGTTCGTATAATTAAAAAGGACGGAGGGGCAGGATTTTATACCCCTCCTCAGACTGGAGGCAAAATAGCCTCTTGGAATGCATCAGGTCTGAGTCTTTCTTTGCAACGCAGCATGGAAGGCTATTGCTAGGCAGCTGTGATATCGGGCTATGATGTCAATTGAGTGATGGGTGGAAAACGTGTTCTTTATCATCATCGTCGCGGTAACGAGCGAGGGTTTGAATATATTAATTTTCACTAGCCCCAGGAGGTACAACATACATACCTGACATCGAATACCTCCAGAAATGCCGCAGAAGCATGAAGTAATCGTGGCTCTTATGATACACAAATTCATCGACTTGAACAAATCCTTCTATCAAGAATATAGTATTTCTAACTATTGATTACCTTGATCTATCCTCTTGGGTATCAGAAGGCTTGAGAACCAAACAACTCTCTCTACAACACTCTATACTCATTTGGCCTTGAGATCCTCCTCCGGATTAGAAGTGCAGGTCGTATCCGCCATCGAGGCACCCTCCAAACAGGCACCATCCTGGTTGATCTCGATGCGCGGCCCCTTGTAGTTCTTCCTCCCATCAAAGATCCAGGTGACCACCGCGATGAGCAGAATAACTCCAAAGGTGGCAATGCAGTAGTTCATGTTGGTAGGCGTGACGGGGAGCTCGGGGGGGAAGACGAAGAGGACCGTCGTCAGGATGGCCCAGGCGATGCCGATGACGCTGCAGACCCATCGGACGGGGGTGCTGAGCTTGAAGGGTCTGTCCTCGGGCAGCATGTTGCCGCCGCGGCAGAGGTGGATGAATGGCGGGATGGCATAAGTGACGCCTTGGAATGTTAGTGACAGGAATCGCTGGTTCAAAAGGGGAAACATACCAAGGGCGACAACTGAAGCCGCGGTGATGGCGTTGAAAGCACTAGAACTTCCCAGAAGGATGAGGCCAAAGATGATGACCCAGACGGTGGTCCAGATGAGGGCGTTCAGGGGCACCTCGAGGGTGGGATGGACGATGGCCCAGACACTGCTAAAGGGTAGTCCGCGGTCTCGGGCAAATGCGTAGGTCATTCTGGCGCTGGTGGTCATGATGGCTGTCGCCGTGAACACCATGCAGACGATGGAGAAGACGATGAGGCAGACGCTTCCGGCCTTGCTGTTGGTGGCGTCAAAGTACATCTGCAGAAGAGCGCCGGCGGGAGACTCGATGACGTTCTGGACGTCCTTGAGGACGAAAAGAAGGCAGGAGAGGAAGATGAATCCGGAGAGCATGCCGATGAGGATGCAGTAGATCATGATCTTGGGGCCCTCCTTTCTAGCGTTGGGGATCTCCTCTGGAAGCATCGGTCAGCATGGGCGTCAAGAGGGTGTTGCGAGAAACGTACCAATCATGTGAGCCGCGGCATCAAATCCAGTCAGGGCAAATGCACCCTGAAGGAGACCAAGGAGCCAGGAAAGACCATCAGGCCAGCCAACCTCGTTGATGAACTTGCCGTAGACAAAGGCGCCGCTCTGATAGTCTGGAGAGGCACAGGCCAGAACTGTGATGCTGATGATGACGAAACCAGAAATACTCCACAAGAAGGCGGCCTTGTTGAACAGAGGAAGCAGCCGGGTCGCAAAGGCGTTGATGACGAGGGCGATGAGGGTGAAGGCCAGGTAGATGAGGAACTGGTGCCAGGCCTTTGACTCGTACGTCGGGTGCATGAAGGCGATGGTGTCCATGACAAAGGTGCTTCCGAGGAGGGGAGCAGTGGCCGTCAGCACCACGTAGCCCGACACGTTGATCCACCCGGTCACGTAGCTGATGCCCCTCGAGAAGCGCGGCCAGCTGATGAGGGCGGCCCAGTGGTACTGGCCGCCGGCCGTGGGGTACGCGGACAGGAACTCGGCGAGGGGGGCCGCCAGGCAGAGGTTGCAGACGCCGGCGACCATGAGGCCCCAGATGACGGCGCTGGGGCCGCCGGAGGGGAGGGCGAGGCTGATGGAGGCGGACAGGGCGGTCCAGGTGTTGAGGATGGCGAAGGCGAGGCCGAGGAGGGAGATCTTGGAGAAGTTTCGCTGGAGTTCCTGCTTGTGGCCGAGCTGCTCCAGTGCAGCTGAGTCGTCAAAGTGGACATTTCTGTCCTTTGGGGGTTGCTGCTCTTCCATGTTGGTTTACTGGAGGAGGTTGGGTTGAATAGCCTGTGTTGATGGTGTATTAGGGAGACCAGAGGGAATTCCAGACTCCTGGCACACGGGAGACGAAGGTATTTAAAAACTTGATTGACCCCGTTTCATTACAGCCGTCAACGGAGGATCACTCCCTTGTTGGAACTAGACTGGCAATCTAAGACTGGTAGTATCGTTGCCCCGAAGTAATGTGGTTGCGTAACAAGCTTCTTTTCCCATGCTAAGTCCGGAGGGCGCCCTTTCTCCACCGCCCCTTGTCAGAGATGACGTTGTGGGCATTGCCCCGGGCCGGGGATTTTGTTCTAGAACTATTGGGGATCAATGCCTCAGCATGCAGCCACGGGATGCGGCTGCGAACACCAGACGCGGGCACCTTGTTGGGCTAGCACGGATGCAGTATGTAATTCCTTCAGATTTCTAGAAGCCCACAAAACGGAAGATGACACTCACGCCATATGAAGGCCTGGGTAAGGGTGTCTTCAAGACTCTATTCCGAGCATCACCACTTTAACGATTGTTGCAGCATTCATCTTTATTATAAGCTTAGTTTGATCATTGAATCATTGTTATTCCAAGCGTATTCTAACCCTTAATTCTTTATATCTTTCAGTTGCTTGTATAGCTCTTCAGGGAATATCAGAGGAACCGTCCATCAACTTTGAAATTCATCCCGCAACCTCCGTCGGCCCAATCCTGCTCATGATTCCGATGAAACATGACCAATGCTTGCATGCCACACGATATCATGTCAGACCAGGCAGCTGTGAACGCGGCACGCGGATATGCGGCCTAATATCACGACCGGAACGACACCAGACATACCTGAAAGGCAAGACATCAGCAGACACAAAAGATAACTCTAAACAGCCCCATGGGGGTAAAATGCCTCAACTGACTAGACAAATAGATGTCTTGCATCCGTAAAGCTGCCCACATTTCCTCAGCTTCACCTTTTGATATCGGTTTTCGTCCGAGTTGAGCGCCCCAGGACCCTCCCCACCGAACCCCGGTCTTGGCTATAAACACGAGATCCCCCCGAGCTGGAGATGTTGACTGCTGGATATTGCTCATCGCAATTCCTGTCCCAGCTCATGGGACTTCTGCTGGCCCGTGCCAATGCTCTGCCGCCCCGCTCATGGCATCCGAGTTAGCCGACCTGATGGAGCTGATGACCCAACCCGGAAGAACCGGCATCAGGACGGGAATTATTTGGTGCCTTTGCTAGTGTTTGGTTGCCTTTTGCTAGTTCTAACTAGGCGCGGCAGAGCCCGACTCGGTGCGCGAGGACCGGCATCGACCGGCAACGCCCTCCCTTCGTCAGCGGCTTCGCCGTGCCATTGTGGGAATATTAAAGAGGGTCCAGGTGGCAAGTTCAGCGTCTCGCTCCCCTTCTCAACGAACCTCTCTCCCCATAAGTTGTGGACCGGTGACAAGATCCCCAGTTGACGACTGGAGAGGAAACCCCTGGATATTCATTCCATTACGTTTGGAATCCGCCAAACCGGCTCAAGCTTGAGATGCCCTCAGCGTGGCGGCATGGCTACTCCGCGATGTCCCCGCGACCCCGAGGGGATTGGTTCCCCAAGAATCCGCCGTTCATTCAGATGCTGTGGATTGTGTTTGGTAATGGAAAAGATGTGAAAACTGGAGATGGTGCTTGGCGATGGTGAAGCCGAGGCTGCTGATGCGACAGTTGAAGTCGATGTGAGCGATGGCTCGGATTCTCGGCGCGCCAGCTATAATGAGAATATCGAAGCCCAGGAAATCATCTACAAGGCTTGGCGACATATTTTCTTCTTACAGATTCAAGATTCTGCGTCGAGTGAGTGCATTCAACGGTACTCCGGACGAGCCGAAATCGAGTCCCTTGGGTTCAAATAGCACGATTTGAAAATTCTCAGTTTCGAGAATTCCAGCTCAAAACCAAGATCATAAACAGAAACACCAAGTGCGACGTCCTCTTGATAAGGCTACCATTGAGGCTCTGCGGCAGTATCACACGCTAGGCGCATCGCCAAGAATTACCAAGCCATGGTCGGTGAGGCTCAAGGAGACCCTTGTCTACATCAACGATGCCTTTGAAAAAGGAAATCAGGGAATCAATAACTATTGACTTGAAGAGAATATTACGTGCCCTATGACGCCAGACGAATAGAAACACCCCATCGACCATCACACGTATTCATAGCACAAGGTCTCCCGAATATCCATCACATCAGCAATCTTCATGTCATCCACCAAACCATACATGTGGATGACATAGTTCAGAGTCGTCTCGCTACCACGATCATCCGTGATCTTCGGTTCCCTAGCAGTGTAAGCTCGGTTTGCCCTCATCCCAACTTCACCACTCACGGCACATCAGATGGCCTCTCCCTGAAGCGACCACCTCCAGGAAGGGTACCATCCGGATTTCGAGGCATTCTGTTGGGACCACCAATCTCGCTGAGTCGCCTGGCCAAGTCTCTACTCTGCCAATCCCACCACATCTTGTCGAGCCAGGTGTGGTGCAGGTAGAAGAGAGGATCGCCGGGGCTCGAGATTGGGTTTGCCATTTGACTTCCGACGCCGTTGTGGCCGCCAAAGTGAGGCCTTCCCTCAATGCAGTGCCAGGCGTCGAACCAGTTTGTCCGAGATAGACAGGCGTCTACGTTGGACTTGGCGCAGTTGATGCTGATGGAATCGTCAATCTTTCGGCTGATGCAGTGGTCGTTGAGGGCGTAGCTTGGACCCATCGGGTTGACATAGCCGGCAAAGGGGCCGTCTTGCACGCAAGAATTAGGGCCGGTTCCATTTCCTCCAAAGCCTAGCTCGGAGTCAAAGACGGTAGAATTGAGAAAGTTGCCAGCATCCAAGTCTTCTTGCCAATACCTACAAGGGGTGAGTGCAGATCTTTAGGTTAATAGCGTGTCACTTACGGCTGAGCTCCTTGGTAGCCACACTCTGTGCGAAGTTTATGCTCATGAGCCCACATCAAGAGTCGATGGAATGGTAGAAACGCTCCCTTGGGCTATTAGTTGCCTCGATTGTAGATTTATCAAGGTATCCTACCACATAATGCGAAATCTCAGCTCGCAACACATGACAGCTCTGGAACTCGTCAAAGGCTGTCCGGGCGCCGCGGAGACCTAGGGTCGCGGGCTTCTCCATGAGGCAACGCTCAGCATCAAGGTAGGCCTTCTTCTGCGCGTCAGACATAGTATGCCTGTCGCAATTAGCAGGTAGATATGTAGAGAAACAGGGACTTTCCATACCATGCTTGGCGTTGCTTTGGATTCTCGCATCCTGCTCTCTTTTCAACTGCGGGTGCTGCAAACACCGACGCGATGGTGAGAACCAGAACCAGGAGCTTTGAAGCCATCCTGTTGGAAATAAACGAATGAATGAGGATGCTTGGCCTACATTCTATGGGAGTTGCGTCCGCTCTTATGAACTTTATCACGTCGTCGAAAGGGATCGGGGTAATGCGAATCTAGCCGAGATTGCAGTCTCCTTAGACATTTGAAATTTCGACACGCTACGTTGGTCAACACTTGCAATCTATAGTTTTGTCTCGGAAAATATTTCGGCTCCATACGCGTGCTTTGTGTCTGAATTGCTTTTTATCTCAGTGATCTCCAGCGACGTGGAAACGACGCCTCCTTAGATTGTCTTATACTGCACATCGCCATGCCCATGTCTCGGGTTGCGTCCCCTTTCAAGTCATGCTCAGAACTATTACGTCGTAATCATATCATCCAATCCGATAGAAGGAAAGAGCTGCCCTCTTTAGAGCAAGGCAGAGTTTGCTCCCTTCAGCCGCTCGTCAATCCCGGTAAGCTTTCATGAATAGTCTATTGCAAAAACTAGTTGTCAATACATGACCTGCTGGGCTCTATGGCTCACAAGGCTCAGCCATATAAACTACCTGGCACTCAATCGAGTTGACACCTAGGGGAGAGTTGGATAACACCCAGATGCAGAGACAACTCGGAGCCTTATTCTTCGACTTGGACGTTTAGTATCAATCAAGAGGCTCGATAAAGCATGAAAGCAATGCGGGGGAGGTTTATATTTATATCCATCCGACTGGCCGAGTGGAAATATCGAGACCTCTATTTGAGACCTCCACCAGCAAGCACCATCGTATTAAATATCTGAGAGCCTACCTACGGATTTTATACTCCAACTTAGACCCCATTAAACTAATTTATCTAAGATATAAGCATCTAGCTACTAGGTACGTTAATTTTATCTAGGGTATAAAATATTGCTTTTATAGATATTTATAAATATCTCTCTACCTTTAGAGTTATCACAGATCAACACCCTCAAAGGTATTATCGAGAGGTCGAGGAATCATCTGGCTGCCTTTGTTGGAAATTTGGTAATCAATGGGTCCTTGATGAATACGGCCAGAAGATCTCAGACTCCAAAATGCTGTGGGCGCCTCCAGCGGCACAGTCAGAAACACAGGAGGACATTTATAGCGCCGCATGATACTGGTTGCTTGGGGCTCTCGCTGAATTGTATCGAAACAGATGAATATGGCTCTTTTCAAGGCGCTCTGTCTGACACTCTGGAATGAAAGGCCTTCACAGGGTCAGACATGCACGTGATTCGCCCATCGCCTCTTCACCTATTTCAAGTGATTCACATCCCACTCATCTGCTTCTTCCTTCATACTCCTCCACCAACACGCCGGTCATTATGGCGCCAACTGTAAGAGGTCTCGTTCCGCCCCCGCCCCTATAATGTTCTAAGCACTTCAACAGGCGTTTCAGTTTGAGTTTGAATCCCGCAAGGTAACTGGATATGGGGCCCCAGTGACCATGCCAGGGTTTTTTTTCCCCAACGTCATTCGTCTTCAATGAGACAAAAAGACGAGAGGACAATTGCCCGAACATATCATCATCAAGAAAGCAGACGCCGAGTATCAAGACCTTTTCGCAACTGAGGCTCAAGTGTACCAGAAACTCGGCGCACTGCAGGGAAAATATATTCCCAACTACTACGGCGTCGCAACCATCGACGGGTCTATGGCACACGTCTTGTCTGATATTGGAGGCATCACAATGGAGGACAGCAATATGCCCTCTATCGACATAACCCAGCTACGTGAAAGCCTTAACTGGCCAATAGAGGCAATTCGACGAGCAGGTATCCTGCTTGAGGATATAAGTCTTAAAAACGGGCATTATTGTAATGGGTCGTTTATAGCGTTGGATTTTGAACACGCGCAGGTTGGCTGTGGGCATGAAGATGCGGCTGATGACGTGCACGAGCAGATTGAGACACTTGTTGAGAAATATCAGCGACGACAGCAGGGCATTAAGGATATAGCACTTTTGTCTATTAGGTTGCGGCTTTAGAAAGCTTTAGTACAGCTCTTATTAGTATGGTTGTAAGTATATATAACTTTCTCTTATTAAGATACTGGAAACTACTTTATAGGTTAGTATAGGTTAAAAAGGAATTAAATATATATATAGATTTTAACAAAACTTATTACTAGCTATACTATAAAATTTTAAGTATCTTTAAGTACTTTAATTCTTATATCTTAACCTATAAAAGTAAAATAAGTTATCTTAAGTTCTGG
Organism: Fusarium nematophilum; assembly: GCA_033030565.1. Lineage (NCBI taxonomy): Eukaryota > Fungi > Ascomycota > Sordariomycetes > Hypocreales > Nectriaceae > Fusarium > Fusarium nematophilum. Next base: position 115,136 of record JAVIXY010000071.1, read on the forward strand.
ATATTAATTATCCTAGATATCCTGCCCTCCAGAGAACCGTATCTTCAGTAATATCATCTCGCTTGCTGTAGCATAGGTTGCGTGGTCTAGTTGGTTATGGCATCTCGTTAACACCGAGAAGGTCCCCGGTTCGATCCCGGGCGGAACCATTTTTTTGCCAGTTGATGCTATTCCCAACCCACTGGTCCTCGCCCCCACAGCCCTCGACAACTTGCCCACAACCCCACGCTTTTCGCCCGTTCTTTTTTTCACTCGCTTCCACTCGGATCAGAGGAGCAGATGAGCCGCATACGCTTGCCGGGTTTCCATCGCTCAAAGCAGCTTCGGTTCCGTGGTCTAGCTGGTCATGGCATCTCGTTAACACCGAGAAGGTCCCCGGTTCGAGCCCGGGCGGAATCACAGAACACAGGGTACTGCGTCCTTTCTTTTTGCCGGATCTAAATAATGGACTTTGTTGAAGTCTGGTTTGCCCTCCAACTCCCGAGAAAGGCCATGGAACACCAAGATGGTCACAAATTCAACTCTAAACAGTGATGACCAGTCGTATTATGCAGACTTGGAAACACTACAGCTAAACTGCCTCAAGTCCTGTTGGTAAAGTAGTTATACTTGCTCTTCACCAGATCAACAGCCCTCTTGGAAGCCTCATCTAAGTCCTCCTTCGGAAGCCCCAGCACTCTGTTCGAAAGACCGTACTTGGCCTCTATGTTCCCATCACCGTTGGGATAGAATGTCCTCGCGTACATGGCCATCGCCCAACCGCTGCGATCGCCCACCTTGAGCAACCCCATTCCCCGACTCCAGCGCTCCTTGGAGCCCTCGTACTCAATCACCCAGTCCTTGTCCGTGGTGCCCGTCACGCGCTGGACGCTGTCGAGCATCTCCCTTTGGGAGACAAGGAAGCTAGAGATCCACAGCGGCCTGTTCCTCCACTGCGAGATGGTCGTCGACTTGTCGTTCTCGTCCTCCGGCAGCTCCTTGAGGCTCAGCAGGGCTGCAAAGGCCCGGCCGCACTGCTGCCAGGTCGAGGTGTTGATGCGCGTCTTGCCGTCGTCGTACAAGGTGATCTTGCGCTGGTCGCCGCTAAAGTCGAAGCCGTACCACCCCGGGCCCTGGGCGACGGAGAACTCGTACCAGTACGAGCAGCCCATGGCGATCCACGAGGACACCCCGGCCTCCTCCACGGCCTTGATGCCCGGCAGGACCGACTGCCCCGTGAGGTTCTCCTCGGCGAGGGATGCGTTTGTGAAGTCGGTGCCGTAGCAGTTGGGCATGACCCAGGGGACTCCGGCCTTGGCAGCAGCCTTGATGATCTTCTCCTGGGTGCCTGGGACTGCGGTCACGGACAGCGAAATGGCGAGGAACTGTTGGCCCTTGAGGGCGGCGACGACTGAGTCTTCGTCGTCGTAGTCGACAGTAGCTACCTTAGCTCCAGGAGGGATCTCGCTGGTGCTTCCGGCGCGGGTGATGGCGGTGACTGTGTGCTTGCCGGTCTCGAGGAGAGCCTTGGCCAGATACTGGCCAACAGAGCCACCAGCCTACAGATTGTCAGAAACTCATATCCACCATGAGGGGGATTCACTTACGCCGACAATGGCCACTCTTTCAATGCGGTTGGTGAAGCCCTCGGGCTGGTCCTTTGCGTACTGAGACATGGGTGATGTTGCAGGTGTAAGTGACTGTTGAGTGCGGGAAGTTGGAATCTTGGAGTTGATGCTGAGAGTTGTGGCCAAGCCAAGGACACATGAATCATTTTATATACCTGTGATGCCCCATAGATGCCTCATCACCGTCTCGGAGATTGTAGTTGTCGTCGCGATTTCATGTACACCGGATCTCGGACGGGATGAAGATTGCCAAATTGGGTAATCGACGATCCGGTGTGCTCCACTTGTTGCTGAATGAGCCAATCAGCGGTTGCTAAATACGAAAAAGGGCTAGGGGGACATGCGGCGAAATAGGACCACAACGACCCGGAGATACGACGATATTATAAATCCGGCCGTTGATTGCAAAAGAGCGAGGTGGTTTGGCTTGTTTTCGCTGTTAAGCTCGTGGTTCGGGCTTTTTAAATGGCCGGCTCTGGCTGATGAATCATGATGTCGCAAGTCCGAGAAGGCCGATACTACGCGGCCTTGAAGACGCAATCCGAGCTCCTTAGTAATGTTCTTGGAGAGACCATTATTGAAATAATCTAGAATAATTAAAATACTGTCTAAGATCACTCTATTTCACGCAAGCTCTGCCTCAATGATGCTCTCCACCGACTGCGGCGGCCTCCAGATCTTCAACACCCGCAACCCGACACTCTCCACCAGCGTCCGCCACTCAGTCTCAGTCCTCTCCTTGGCCCCCAGACACGCCATCATGGTGATGTCGGACGTCGTCACGCGAGCAAGGGGCTTCACGCTGCTGACCAAGCTCTCGTGTATGAGAAGCTTCGAGTAGCCCTTCTCCATGGCCTCGGCGAGGTGGGTGAGGATCTGCTTGGCCTGCGTATCCTCCCAGTCGTGCAGGACATTGTGCATAAAGTACGCGCGGGCGCCCTTGACAGGCTGCGGCGTGAAGAAGTCGTGGGGATGCACGGCGATAGCGGCCGGGATGGTCAGCTCCTTGAGGATGTCGGGCAGGTCCTGGAGCACCAGGCTGCCCTCCGGGATGTCGGGGTGACGCAGATGGAACTTTTCCAGGTCGTGGCCCTTGCTGCCGCCGACGTCGACCACCAGCGGGCGGTCGGCCTTGGAGTCGGCCACGAGGGCGTCGGTCGGGTACACCTCTGGCCAGGCCGTGAGGTTGTACTTGGAGTGGCTGGCCATGGCGTCGTTGAACTCGCGCGCGGCGACGGGGTCCGCGCCCAGGGACTGGAACAGGTTGACCTTTTCCTTCTTGAGGAACTGCCAGTTGCAGTCGTCGGGGTCGGTCGGGTTCCTGTACCCCGTCTCCTTGAGGTAGAAGGGCAAGGTCCTGAACATGGGCCCGTTGACAAAGTCGTAGAGCGCGCCGTAGGTGTTGGACAGAGCCTCGTCGGCGGCGAGGGCGTGCACCCACGGCGTGGGCCTGAAGGTATCCTCTGCAGACTCGACGACAAGATTCTGGCCCGAGATCTGCCGCACCATGCGTCCTGCCAAAGTCGTCAGTAAGATTTTGACGGATAAAAAAAAGGAAACAGTTCTTTACTGATGAGCACCTCGTCCGCCCCCACCATCTCAGCCAGCTCCGTGCATGTCTTTTCCTCGCCTCCAGCCTTTACCCATTCTTTAAAGACGCCGGCGTCGATCAGGGTCTTGACGCACGCGTTGGTCGCCGGGTTCACCCAGTTGTGCTGCCAGACAATGTCCCAGGGCTTCTGGACTCTGCTCAGGGCCAGGGCGAGGGCGTCCATGGCGCGCACGCGCTCTGCCTCGCTGGCGAAGGAGGCGGCGTCGAGGCCATCGAGGGTGTCGATGAGCTGGTCTGCAGATGACATGGCGGACAGGGGAGGGTGCAGGATATGCAGGAACAGAGGCAAAAAAGGTCGATTGTGACCGTTCTTATTGATCGGTTGGACAAAGGGCCACTCAAGGGAACAGCTCTTCTGGGGTTAATTCCGGACGGTTTCCGCCCGCGTCCATCGACAGATTAATCCTGGTTATTTCCGCGTCCAATGTTTCATGTGCTTGGCTCGGTTAGCGAGGTCTGTGCCTATCTTGCCGCTCTGTCGGGTAAATTCCATCGAGTGACCAGGCCCTGACAGCTTCCTACAGGGGCCATTGACATCCCAGTCTGTTTTGTCCTTCGAATGGACGAGGGGAGCCATCGCTTGCCAGTGGGTCATGCTGTGATCTATGTACTAATTGATAGACTTGCTGAGGGGCTGATGCTCAGAGTTGCATTGAATTCCACAGTGGCCAGTGATCATCCGAGGCAGCCGGATATATCCCAGGTACAGGCTTGGAGACTTGAATGAGGCTACTTTTGATACGTACGTCTCTCGTCTTTTGTCAACCATGGCCCGAGCTGCATTCCTGGTGCCACGGTCCTGGGACTGACCGGTTCGCGCTGTGGGCTCATAATGCAGGCCTTGCCTTTGCAAAACCAGAGCACCGGGTAGCCCCGTCAAATAGCGACATTTAGGTGACAATGTTGCCGTCCCTTTTACCCGAGACTCTGGGCGTGGCTGGCCGTCAAGGGTTGGTTCGTCCGAAGGATCTGGTTCCTTGACGACAGGACAGAGAAAAAGCAATGTTAAATCATGCCACAGGAGTTCAGTTGCAGGATTCAATGTAACAGCGACGTTGACTTGTGTAGCATCCAGGAACAGGCCAAGGCCGCCGAATCAATGCATTTCCTGGACAGTGAGATAACCCGCAAAGAAACCCTGTCCTACATACAAACTAATTCCCAAAGAACGCCGCCATCTCATCCGATTCGCTTCCCTCGAGCCCCTGCATACTGCGTATCACTCCGCACAGGATCCAACACCCTCAGTTCCCCCTCTGGCTATCCCTCGCCACGCCAAATTCCACCACCTTGTGAATCTCCCCCCGCCCGTAGACGTTCTGCTTGGGCCCCGAAACCAGCGGGATGTCGTCCACGCTCGACCCCATCCCCGTCGAGGCATGCTCCACGTCGTCGATGCCATGCCCCCGGAGCTTGTCCCACCGACCGCTCGGCTCGCTGTGGTGATCCTGGTTGCTCGCCACCCGCTGGCTGGGACCGCGGCTGTCGTTCCGGCTCGTTAGCTTGCCCCTTGCCAGGCGGAAGAGCGGGCCAAGAGTCGGCAGCGAGGCGCAAATCAGCAGGATGCAGCCCTCTGCCAAGCCCAGGATGTCGAGGTACGGAACAGGGTCTAATCAGTCAGTCAGTCAGTCAGTCAGTCAAGGCAAAAGCCAAAGAGGGGGATTCCCTTACATGTCGGGTCCACGGCGAGCACCTCAAACACGCTCCCAAAAATGGTCAGTTTGTAGATTGACACGACAGAAGCGAGGATGCTGAGCCCGAGGGCGATGGACACGGCCACGCGGGACTTGAACGGCATGTTGAGGCGCATGATGAACGGGATCGGGTACAGGGCAAAGAAGACGTCGAGGAACGCAGAGTAGGCCGAGGTGAAGTAGCCCAGGTCCGACATGACCTTGACGCTCGCGCAGGTGCCACCCTCGATGGTCTTGTCCCATCCGAAAGCGACGGGGTCGCACTGCTCGAACCACCAGACCGACGTGGCGAGGATGCAGGCCTGCGAGCTGAGCGCCAGCCCCCAGAACAGGATCGTCGTCTTGAGGCCGTAGTCGAGGATGCGCTTGAGGATGGCGATGATGGCGAATTTGGGCAGCGAAAAGGTCCAGATGAGCACCGAGCTGATGATGGCGTTCCACTTGAGGGCTTCGGGGACGAGGAGCGGGTCGAGGTCCTCCATGTGGCGGCCGAGACCGTGGTGCGAGCCGATTGTCACAAAGATGCAGGTGACGAGCATCACGGCGATGCAAAAGACGGTGATGTAGTCGTCCCAGCCGAGGCCGCCGAGTCTGCCTTGGCCAAAGAAGACGCGAGTGATGACCCTCAGCACGACGACAACTGCAGTCATAGTTAGCCATCGCGCGTTGTCAGAGATGGGAGCTTTCCCTACGTGTCGTCACTGCAAACATGGACCAGCAGGCCTTGTCGGCGATGATGCCGTAGTCTTCAGCTTCCCATAACCCCATTGTGTCGAAGTTGAGGATCCGAGTTTACGGGGTCGACTCTCCACAGACTCGATTACTTGCCCATTATCAATATATACCGAAACGGGACCAGGCCCAAGAAACTGATCGGCAAAAAAGCACCCTGTCTAAGGCTGTCTTGCAACCGATGGCACATCATCCATGTCCTGGTCCTTACGCCACCTGCATCTTCCGGCTGCATTGCCCCTGCGTCCCCACCCTCTCTGTTCTCATAGACTCCTCTCATTTAACGTGCTCCCTTTCAAGGCTAAACTGGAAATATGGCACAGGTTCTAATTCCCGAGGATTTTACATATCCCGATCATGTCCTCTCCTCACTTATCGCCGAATTCCACCCCAGAGGACAACCAGGAGCCATTGCAGTCACGACGGACAGGGGAATTTGAAGAGACTTTACAGTTTCTGCAGACAATTTATGCCGCAGAGGATCCTGCCGCCGCTGTAGATACATGCATGCTTGCTTACATCTGCGTTTGGGTTAATACAACGCAGAGCTGGACAGTGAAGCAGAGGAGTCAGATATCCAGGGCCAATATACCCTTGATAACAATCTCAGACGTTAGACACCCGTCACTCCACCAAAAACCCCGGCTCCTCCGAAAGTTGCAGTAGATAAAAAGAGGAGATGAATTTCGGGTGTCAACAGGTTTTCGGCTGGGCATTTGCAGTGGCGTTGGTCACTCGTTCAGCCGCGAGCAAGGGTCGTCGGCATTTGCACTTTGATATTTCAGCTCCTCTCGTCCTACCAATCGTAATCATGGTTTTGATGGAACTAATATCTGTGAGTTGCTGGATCTTCAAGAACCCCGTTACGAATAATTAGCTCGATGCCCTCCAACTTCACCTGCCAGTTGAATTAGCTAACTATCTAATACCTGCGAAAGAGTAAGAAACATAGCACAAGACTCAAGCCAGAAACGATTCGATGCTTCTCAGTGGCTCGAGGACAGTGATTCCCGACGAGGATTAAAATTCAATCTGAACAGCATCTACGGACTGCCCAATCCTATCATACATGCCTCCCTTAAGCTGGTCTGTGACTAAACTGAGAAGGCTAATTAAACCATGGCAATTTGTTAATTTCAAACTTCCAACTATGACATTTATGCCTAATGAAGGCCTTCAATTATTTTGAGACGACTGTCTGAATTGCCCCATCTGTAAAATCAAGTTGCAATGAGGATCAGAACCAGGTCTTATCCCCAGCACAAGGTACACCCTATTCACAAAATATATAGGATGAGTAACCCAGGAAACACATGTCCAATATGTTAATAAACGGTAAATCCTGTATGTAAGTATCTGTAGGTATCTTCCTCTTCACTCACTACCCTTGATGATCAGCCCAAGATATTCAGTTCACAACAGTCAAAATCAACCCAGTTAATTTCCACGGCACCTGTCCAGTTTGGCATCATTCTATTACACTGCTCTAGCCCTGTCTGGCAGGATCAAGCGTAACCTTGTTCTTCGTAACGGCATCAATCTCGTCCAGAATCTCAGGAGTCAGCTTGTCCAGGATCTTGAGCGCCCCCACATTCTCCTCCAGCTGCTCCGGCCGACTCGCCCCCGTGATGACGCTGCTCACGTTGGGATTCTTCAGACACCACGCGACGGCCAGCTGGCTCTGGCTGACGCCCAGCTTGTCCGCGATGGGCTTGAGCTGCCGCACCTTGTCGATCTCCTGCTCCCAGTCGTCGGTGCCGATGCGGCCGCGCATGAAATCCGCAAAGCCGTCCTTGCTGACGCCGAAGCGCGAGTCCTTGGGCGGCTGACCGTCGACCACGTCGTTGTACTTGCCCGAGAGGAGGCCCATCTTGATGGGGCTGAAGGTGGTGAGGCCGAGGCCGACGCGCTCGTACAGGCGCTGGAACTGGCCCTCCACCTTGTCGCGGACGAGCATGTTGTACTGGGGCTGCTCGACGATGGGGGCGATCATGCGGAGGTCGCGGGCGATGCCGACCTGCGAGGTTAGTCTTCAATCTCGAATTTCAGTGAGGAACACTTACAGCTTCGGCAATCTCGTCGGCGGACCACTCAGAACAGCCCCAGTAGAGAGCCATCCCTTGGTCTATCACATGGTTAAAGGCCCTCACGGTCTCTTCCATGGGCGTCAGTCTGTCCGGGCGGTGCGCATATACAATGTCGACATATTTCAGCTGGAGGCGGTCGAGCGACGCCTGCAGACCCTCGATGATGTGTTTCCTCGAGAGGCCGTGGTTGTTGATTAGAATCTCTCCATTGACGGCACCCCAGTTGATCTCTTGACCGAAATGTTAGCATCGAATGTATCCGGGTTTCTCTCTCAGACTCACTTGTGCTGATGACGAGGTCACTCCGCTTCCAGCCAAAATGCCTGATGGCCTTGCCCATGACAATCTCTGATTCGCCGGCAGTGTAGTTCTCAGCCGTGTCGAAAAAGTTGACGCCCAGGTCGTACGCCTTCTTCATGCATGCAAACGCCTGCTCATCCTGGGCATACCCTCCGTAGGTCATCCAACCACCGAGGCTGATGGCCGAGACGTGGAGTCCAGACCGGCCGAGGCGGCGGTAAATCATACCCGTATTCCGGGGCTCAGGGAACGCCATTGTGCAGGGTGTTGACGACAGGTGGGTGATGGGTTGAATTGGAATTGCTCCTTGCCTTTTCTTCTCGAGAACCCATGACCATCAGTTCTGTTTTGAACATCCCGTCCTCGAATCGCGCTTGTCCTGACGGAGAAATTCTCGGGGCAAAGTCCAAAGTGTGGGGATGCATCTCTCGGTCAGTGAGTCAGGTCGCCGGCCGAAGGCTGCGGACAAGGGTTCGATGGCGCGAGATGACATCCGAATTATGCCATCGGGTTGCATTAGTTGAGATGATCAGGCCTGGGGAAAACCACTAACGCGGAGCCTCCGCATTAGCTTGCAAGCGTCTGGTCTTTGTCCATGACTTCTCTGGGCATCGATTCGAGCAGCATTCGAGTGAGCGGAGACGGCGACCGCACGAGATAGCCCAGGTCCAGAGGCGGCCAACAAATCTGCGACGCCTGCTCTTCCATGAATTGATACGTCGGCATCGCGATGGTCGGTTGGGCCGCTAGAATGTCCGCCGTCTGAAAGGGATTCGTGTGAAAGACGACGGCTTCGTCGTTGGAGGGCGCAACCAAAAGGCCCGACCCGGATATCGCCTCCATCTTCATGGTCAGCAGCGACAGCAGCGTTCTGTTGCCGCCTCGGCAGGAAGATAAAATGTCTCGTAGCCGGTGCAGGATTGGCCCGGGCTGATCAATCAGGATTGTTGAGTGATTGCTTGCCATTGCGTCAATTACCGCCGTGGCAATCTCGAAGGTCTTAAACTCCTGAGTTCTTATAAGCAAGGTGCTTTTCATGTTGTCGCAGGTCAATTTGCCTACCAGAGTCGGTCCATGGGACTCGAGTGCCGTCACGGGTAGCCGCGAAACCAGCTCCAGAAAGTCTTTGGCGATATTGATCGGGTTCATCGCCGGGATGACGATTCCAAACCTCAAGGACGCCCTCCAGAGCACAGCCCTCATCCACTGTCGAGTCACAAACATGTCGGCGCGCTGGACGTCATTGATCGGGCCCCAATCGTCGTCGCCGACCGAGTCTTGGAGCTTCTGCTGCAGCAGTTCGAGGCAGCTCTGGGCAACAGACGCCATGTTCGGCACGTCCGAGTCGGCGTTGCGCAGGATCTCAAAGATGCCCGACTGGTCAAACACCCAGAACAGATGCACCAGCTTGAGGAACGCCGGGAGGACCTCTGCCTGGTGGTCTGCTCCGCCAAACCAGGGGAACAGGATGTTGGGCTTTAGAACTATCGGCAGTTTGTGCAGCAGCGCGACGCCCCTAGACCGTCAAAGCCTTAACAGAGTGCGTGCGGTAATCATGGTTCTTTTGAACCCACCTTTCTGTGACGAACAGCAGCCAGAGGACGCGTCTGGAAACATGTTGGTCAGACTCGGAGAGCGAGGCGTACGTCGACTCGCGGTCAAGTCTAAGGATCTGGGCTTGGGTGATGGCCTCGCGCAGGTACACGAGCGACTTGGTGCCGCCCGGGGAAGCGTTTTCGTGATAGATGTGTAGGAAGAAGGAGATGCGCAGGCTGTCCAGGAGGTCCAGGGGCCCGTTCAGACCGCTCGCCTCTGCCCCGTCCACGCTAGGCTGCCATGGAGTTTCCAGCTTGAGCTGAGCAATGGCAGCAAGAGCCACGGCGTTTGCCAGGGACCGAGCCGCGTCGCCTTTTCCGGGACTCTCCCGTATCTTGGTCCTCAGGTCGACGGCATCGACGATGGGCCAGATGGGGAAGAGCCTCTCAGAGTAGACCTCGAGGATGTCGCTCAAACAGCCCACCTCGTCAGCTCCTGACGTTAGATTCCCCTTCTCCTTTACCTGATCTGTGCCATTTGCTTTAGAATTCGGGGCTTCCCCTCTCCGCCTGCGCTCAATCTTGTCGAGGGTCCTCGCCCGGAGCCCTCGAGGACCCCGGGTGGCCTGCAGGCGGTTGAACGTGCACTCTATCCCCGAGGCCACACATCCCGTGCAGGGGGCTATCTCTGAGCATCGGATCTTGCGCACCTTGCAGGAGTCGCAGGCCCTCCTCGCAAGCCGGGGGCGTGATCCCGGAGTTGATTTCGGAGGCTTGCTCGGAGCCAGACTCGGAGGCGCATTCGGAGGTGGGGACATGGCTCCGGAGGCTGGTTGAGATTGTTGGCTTGTGAGAGGGCGCCTGCGGTGAAAGCAGAAGCAGACAGTGAAAATCCTTCGACCGCCGCCCTCCCAAGCTGTCGGTATCGTCTTGAGGATGACGCGATCGAGGGTGACGATCTCGCCTTTGGCAACCCGGTCTACCCCAGACGATGGGTTCCAGTTTTTATGGGTGCCAAGTCCGCTGGAGCTTCAGCGGGTCATCAGCACCTTGGCATTCTTTAGGGCCCGAATTTAGCGTCCGAAGGATCCTGGTTGCCGACGGGGAGTTCGGCGAGCAGGAGGATGGACAGTTCATGTGACAGGAGGGATGAGTTTGAGGATTGCTTTCAGCTATGTATGGTTTATTCGTGCAGTTGATCATTTACTATCCGAATCTCAATTTGCAACCCTCCTTATTGTGCCTGGTGTGATATTCTACGCTCATGGCTTACACGTTCTCAATAGACAATTTTAAACCCTCTTTCCATCCTTACTCAACTTCCAAGATCATTCATTTCAAATCATTATTCTTCATATTTCATTCTTCCAAACAAACTCCTCAAATTCCCAACGCCTCCTTTCGTCCCTTACTCTCAGGATCCAAGTACGGCGCCTCACCCAAGCTGCACACCCTGTCACCCGCCCTCGCAGCCTCATAGTCATACGTCGCGCAGTGCAGCGTCGACCTGTTGTCCCAGATGGCGCAGTCATTCTTGCTCCACCGGTACCTCACCTGGGCGTCGTGGTTCTGCGTCACCAGGTTGAAGAGGTACGCCAGCAGAGTGTCGCTCTCGTCCCTGGAGAGGCCGTTGATGCGCTTCGTGAAGCCCTTGTTGACGTAGACCGACTTCCACCCCGTGACGGGGTTCGTCCTGATGAGCGGGTGGACGGCTGACAGGTCGCCTCCTTGGTTCAGGGGGGAGCCGCGGACGCCCTTGCGCAGGGGGTTGCCGAGGCGGGCGGCCTCGTCGTGGAAGAAGGAAGCGTCGTGGGTGGCTGTTAGGCCCTCGAGGAACTGCTTCATGGGGGGTGAGAGACGATCGTAGATCTCATAGCCAGAGGCCCAGAGCTGACATGATGTCAGAATATTAATTTCTCAAGTATGAATTGAGTGCGAGAGGAGCATACCGTGTCACCTCCAGTTGCTGGCAATGTGTGAATCTTGAGCATGGCATAGTCTGAAGGGACCTTCTCAAAGGTGCTGCCGCAGTTAGCACTCCAAGTTGCATCGCCTCGGCCTGTCCAACACTCACATATCGCTGTGCCAGCCTGCGCTGGCAAATCGGCTAACATCGCTCAACTGATGCGTCAAGCCACCTCCCTTCTTCTGCTTCTCGCTCGAGATGACGCTGATCTGATCGCCAAGTTCACTCCCTTCCTCAGTCAAGGGGTGAACATGCAGACCTGAGCTGGCCGGACATCCAGCCACCTCTGTGAGCCGGAGAATGAAGTCCTTCATCTCATGGGGAGTGACATCTTGGTTCTTGAGAAAGACAACTCCACGCTGGGAGATGGTGACGGCGAGGTCGCGAATGAGACGCTCGTCCCATCGCAGGAGATCGCGGATCTGCAGGCCGTTGTATTCGCGGCCGATGACGGGGGTGACGTCGAACTGCTGGATGTCGTCAAGGCTGCCCGTGTAAGTCAAGGGTTGGGAGATCCGAGGCCGGCTCTCAGGGTGGCCGCCGAGGATGCTATCGCCCAGGGTGGCTTCTTGTGAGGGTGCGACAGAAGGCATGATGCAAAAACTCAGTAAATTCGAATTAATGTGATCAATTGACCAGAATTGTCGTGCAATTGAAGGACGATCTCCTAGAGTCGGAGCAATCTTGCGCAATTGGGATTGGGTGCAATATAGTATCGAGGATAGCACGGGCAGTTTACAAGCAAAGATCAGGCTATCCCCAGAGGGCTCACGGACCGTTAAATGCAAATTGCCAGCGTCGAATCACGACTCGCTGCAAAGACGACATCGGGACTAAATATGGCATGCGACGAGCTTGCAGCAGAGCGGAGAAAATCTCGGAGGGTCGACACCATCTCCACCCTCCCCGAAGCAGTAGGTGAGATGCCGCTAAACAGGGGGACGCTCAGTCGCTACAGAGCGAAGGACATGTGCTCAGGGCGGGCAACTTGCTGGATTGCCGGTCAACCTACTCTTCTGCATTGTAGGAGAAAACCAGGACCCTTGACTTGACGCTCCGGACAGCCCATCAAGGATTGCCAGAATAGGTTCCATGTCCATCATGGCGTGCGCGGTCGTGCCACACCCGTTCACCAGCCGCGGACCATCTCTCGGTAGCATGCGAGTCAATCGTCCAGAGTATATATCTTGACAAGAACCCCCCGAGTTTCTGCTTTCACATCAGCAATCAATCTTCCTCAGTTCTTCAGCGACTGTCGATCCGATCATCTCTGGCGGCTTCAATTGATCAACTGACCACTGACTTGTCCGCTTCAAGATGGGCAGCGCAGATATCGAAGCACACCCCCGGCCTGCAGCGGCGGAGCGCTCCTCGGTGGATATCGCCAAAACGCAGGTCGGCGTTGGTCGACAGGAGCTTCACTCGGCGCTCCCGCCGCACGACACCTACGAGGGCGCCCATCGGTGGGATCCCTCGGCCACGTGGACTCCGGAAGAGGAGAAGAAGGCTGTGCGCAAGACGGATTTGCGCCTTCTCACATGGCTGTGTCTGATGGTGAGTTGTCCAACGCTCGTCCAGTTGGTGGTTGACTTACACGCGCGCAGTTCTTTGGTCTTCAACTTGACCGCGGCAACCTGAGCAATGCTCTCGCAGATGACCTCTTAACAGACCTGGGCTTGACCACGGATGACTACAACAATGTGTGTACAATATCATTACTCGGTCCACCAGAGTATCTTGCTGATCTGAACCAGGGAACGACCATTCAGCTTCTGTGCTTCCTGTCCGCCGAGTTCCCTGTTCAGTTCCTCACCAAGCGATATGGATTCAAGCGCGTGCTGCCAACTGTATGTCACTCATCCATCTTCATTGCTCAAATACCGATCCGAAGCTGACAATTCTTGTAGCTCATGGTCTGCTGGGGTCTAGTTTGTAAGTGCCCGACGTGGACGTGCTTCATCTAGATCGTGCACTAACCACGATGCTCAGCGACTTTCCAGGCTTTCATGACCGGTCGAGCTGGCTTCTACATCTCCCGGGCCTTGATCGGCCTCTTCGAAGGTGGCTTCATCCCCGGTGTCATTCTCATGGCGACCTACTTTTACACCTCGAAAGAGCTGTCCATCCGACTTGCAGCGTTCTGGTCCACGCTGAACATTGCACGTAAGTAGCCTCTCCTTATGCCAAACTTGGAACAGTGCTCATCCATCCCAACAGGCGTCATCTCTGCTCTCCTCGCTGCAGGCTTCTTGGAGATGCGAGGTGTCGCCGGCCACCCCGGATGGTTCTGGCTCCTCCTCCTGGAAGGCCTCCTCACCGTCGTCATCGGCCTCATCTCGATGATCTACCTCCCCACCTCCCCCACGGGCACCAAGTCCGTCATCTGGCGCCAGTCCTGGTACACCGAGCGCGAGGAGGTCATCATGATCAACCGCATCCTCCGCGACGACCCGGCAAAGGGCCTCACGGCGCTCAAGGAGCCCGCCACGCTGGCCGACGTCAAGGCCGCGTGGACCGACCGCTCCCTCTGGGGCCTGTACTTTATCGGCCTCGTCGCCTACATCCCCGCCACGCCCGTCACGGCGTACTTGACTCTGACGCTCAAGCGCGTCGGCAACTTTAGCACCCTGGCCAGCAACCTGCTCACCGCGCCGTCCGCGGCCCTCCAGATCATCACCATGCTCGGGCTCGCATACAGCTCCGAGTACTTCAACGAGAGGTCCTTCCACTGCCTCTTTGGGGAGATCTGGTCGCTCCCGCTGTTCACGGCTCTTCTGACGATTCCCGATGGAGGCCGCGAGTGGGGGCGGTTCACCATCATTACCTTGATCTCGGGGTATCCTTATTTCCATCCGCTCGTCAGCTCATGGATCTCGGAGAACTCTTTTGACGTCAAGAAGAGGGCTGTTGCCGCGGCGACATACAACGTCATTGTCCAGATGTGAGTGAAAAAATGGACTCGGCCATTATCTTTCAGAAACTGACACGCAAGCAGTGGAAGCGTCATTGGAAGCCAGATCTACCGGCGCTGGGACGCGCCCTACTACAAGAACGGCAACAAGGTGTGCATCTCGATTCTGTCGCTCTCGGTCGTCGTCTTCCTCCTCCAGCGCCAGTACCTCGTCCACCTGAACAAGAAGAAGGAGGCCGAGTGGGATCAGATGACTCCGGAGCAGAAGGTCGAGTACCAGACTGACAAGGAGGCTCGGGAGGTGGACGGCAACAAGCGACTTGACTTTCGGTTTGCCTACTAAGGACTGTGTTCTGCCTGTGGTGGGGATTTACCTCAAAGATCGGCTTATACGCACTACACTGTAATTAGCATACATAACTGCAATATTGGGCGTGAAACTACAACTGGAATTCCCATCCATATTGGTTCTATTTTCGCATAGAATAAAAGCATTAAATATTTCCAGAATATCACATAGCCTTCTATGTACCAGAGCTAATCTCGTGCTTGCTTGATTCCGGGGTCTGACTTAGACCAAAGCGGTCAGCTACTGAACTTGCAAACGGAATCACCAAACCCAGGAACTTAGTACGGCTAAATTATCCAGACACCGGAGATATGGAATATTATGAAAGACCCAGATATTTATTTCTAATTCATTGATCAATTGCCATTATGGTTGGAATATCAAGTCAGTCGGCGCCGACACCTTAGTCATCTTCCGCTGAATGCCGATAAATGCCCGGCGCATTAAACGCCCCAGAGAAAAATCCGACGCGGATGGAATCCCGCGCCACCAGCTTCCAGTCCACGACAACCCCGTCAATCAATCCCACCCACATCCCCCTTCACAATCACAATGGACCACGGCCGAGATCCCTGCCCCTGGGTCATCCTGAATGACTTTGGCGGTGCCTTCTCCATGGGGGTACGTCCCAATGACCGTTGACCCTGCTCTTCCAACACCAACTAACTCTCCCCAGGCCATCGGCGGCACAATATGGCACGGCATCAAGGGATTCCGCAACAGCCCCTACGGCGAGCGACGGATAGGCGCCATCACAGCGATCAAGATGCGGGCGCCCGTGCTGGGCGGCAACTTTGGCGTCTGGGGCGGCCTCTTCAGCACCTTCGACTGCACGATCAAGGGCATGCGGCAAAAAGAGGACCCGTGGAACGCCATCGGCGCGGGCTTCATGACGGGCGGGTCCCTGGCGATACGGGGAGGGTTCAGGGCGGCGCGCAACGGCGCCATCGGGTGCGCGGTGCTGCTCGCGGTGATTGAGGGCGTCGGCATCGGGTTCCAGAAGATGATGGCGGGGAGCACAAAGCTGGAGGTGAGTTGCGCCGATGCGGCGGTTGTCTTGTCCTGCTTGGAATTGCGCTCTATACTGACATTTCTCCCTCGCGCAGGCACCTCTACCTCCACCCAGCGAGCAGGCTCTTGCGTGAACGACTTCGACTTAGCGATATACCTTCTTCCGCCTTCCCCCGGACTGTATTTCTAGTCTTGTTTCGAAAACCTTTAATCGCCCTATCTCGGAGGATGTACAGAGCGTCATATCCGTTACGTCATTACCAGGGGAATCGTGTGCAATTCCTCTTTCTACATCTACCCGCATGTGTCCCGCCATAATTGAGCTGTTCCACGTTGGCGGGTAGATGGTTACCGTCCCAAGAAGGGGGCTTGTATAATATTGGATGTACCACCTATAGATAGAGGACTGCTGGCTGGCAATAGAACAGCCTATAATTTAGGCTTTGTGATACCATTTTGTTCCTGTCAATCCGGAAAAAGTATAGACGTCGCCCAGGATCCGAAAATGGGGAAAACCTTAAAATCCACCATCAAATACGGATAAAGGGCCGACGAATGCGTGGAGGTAAGTGGCTGAAAGAGGCTGGGGTGTGTTCAGGCGCCGAGGCTCACAAGCTGTCTTGAAACCAGAGAATAAAATGCTTCAAACCTAGCTTTTCACCTTGAACATCATACAAAAATCTCCTTCTTAATCATCTCAAATCTCACTCACCATGGGCATCCTTGGATCCGTCGCCACCGGCGCTGTCGGCGCCCTCCACGGCTACATCCTCGTCCTCGAGATGTTCCTCTGGACCAAGCCCCCCGGCCGCAAGGCCTTCCGGCTTACCCCCGAGTTCGCCGAGAAGACAAAGGCCCTCGCCGCCAACCAGGGCCTCTACAACGGCTTCCTCTCCGCGGGGCTCTTCTGGGCGCTGGTCCACCCGGATGCCGAGTTTGCCAAGCAGCTCCAGCTGTTCTTCCTCGGGTGCGTGGCCACGGCGGGGGTCTACGGCAGTCTGACTGCCAACCGGCGCATCCTGTACATTCAGGCGATTCCTGCCGCTGCGTCTATCGGTCTTGTTCTTTCGGGTCTTTGAGAAGCGAAATTCTGGATGGTTTGGGGCGAAGGGACAGCTTGGGAGTGAAGGGGCGGCGTCATGGTGGACGCTTCAAAGTTCAAGGAGCTCAGGTCTTGACGCCTGCTTCGATTCAGAAGAACCAATCAAGATTCAGGTACAATACAACAACTATCCATTGTCACCCAAGACGTTTCTCGGCTCACGGCTGGTGTCCCCCTCCGCGTACTGCTCGAGTCATCTTTCACATCTTTCAGCTCCTCCAGAAGCCATCTATTAGACGTCTCTCCGGGTCTATTCTCAGCTGTCACCCCCCAGCCTCAAGCTCTTCAAGCAGGCGTCATTGGTGTTCAATATGTCTTGAGGGTACTGTGAGAGCTCGCAATCGTTGACACATGTAGCAGGCATATCGTGAGAGTGATACGCATTGCATCATGGTCCAGTCCAGGGGCATCAAGAGCTCTCTGGAGACCACGAATGTGTAAGCTCTTGGACTAACTAGGTAATGAGTACCTAGACCCAAGGGTTTGCCGTTTCCCAACAAGCGGATAGTGACATATACCTTCCTCCATTGGCCCCCAGTGGCCGGCATTGCACCTCATGCATGGTGGTTATTTGGAAGGCGCCACCGTTGTATAACCTCAGGTCTTCAACACCCGCTGCTAAATCCTTCGAATCAGCGACCTCTCCTGGACAATTCAGATAGACTTAGCATTGTATTCTACCGCAAATCGTGCACCACCCACAGTCTCGAAAATGGCTGCCTCTTGGCCTGTCAAGCCGGGATATCGCTCCGCGACCAAATACCATCTCTGCGACGAGCAGGTCGACGCCATAATCGAAGCCGCCGTCTATCATCCTCACCGTTTCGTGCTGCATTTCTCCATCGACGACCACAACCGAGTCGTACCTATGGCTCCTCCGTCGAGAGCACCACCCTCGGCCTTCATACCCACCTGCAATGCTATTAAGCCCGGCGTCCTCGATCGGCTGCCCGCCGAGCTCCAGTACGAGGTCTTACTACATATGGATATGCAGTCCCTCTTTGAACTCCGACAGACAGGCCGAGGATGGAGACAAGCAGTGCATTGCTTCACGCCTTATCACAGGGTGACCAGGCATGGACGGGACCTCTTCTGCGCCTTGCTGCGGACAGGACTCGGCGCCGACGTCTCCTTGTCCGCCTTTTACGGCGCTCTCTGCACCAAAACGTGCGCCCTTTGTGGTAACTTCGCCGGGTTCGTGTCCCTCTTGACCTGGACTCGGTGCTGCTTCCATTGCCTCAGAGTCGCCGCAGAAACCCAAGTGCGATCTTTTTCCACGGCCAAGAAGCAGTTCAAATTGTCCAAGGCCGACTCAAAACGGCTAAGGGCATTCAAGACTATGAAGGCATTCTCCTCCGGGTCGCGAATCGCGGTTGTCTCTCTTCACCAGGCCCGGCTCCTTTCCAAAGTAACACCCGATCCGACAGATCAGCAGCTGGTACCGATCTCGACGCGGAGCTACAGGTACAACTTGAAGGGAGCATGCGCGCTTCCTTATTATGACAGGAAAACTGGCAAGGTCGAAGACGGCATGCAATGCGGCGGCTGTCAAGGGGTGGCTAATCAATACCGAAGGTTTCCGCACATGCCGCACCAGGGTTGGGAAGACCAAGCTCGCAATCAGATGTTTACACGAGATGAGTTCCTGGAGCATTTCCGATGGTGCGGGCTGGCACAGGACATGTGGAGATGGAGGAGCGAAAGAACGTCTGAACATCCAGCCAACGAGTGAGGGAGCCTAGGTAATGGAGGCTAGGTAACGGAGGAAGGTATATATTACTATCCATCCGCTTGTTAGGTAATGACGAACCCTTGGGTCTACTTATGAGTGGTCTAAAGCTTATATATTCGTGGTCCAAGAACTTATACATTCGTGGTCCCAGAGCTTATCCATTCGTGGTCCCAGAGCTTATCCATTCGTGGTCCCAGAGCTTATCCATTCGTGGTCTCCAGAGAGCGATGATCCGATACGATGTAAAGTGTAGGTTGCACTCTTGAAAGAGTCCATGGCCGTTTCTCCTTAGTCCTGGTTTTGTTGATGGAGTGTCCGATGGCCTTCATTCCCCATGTTGCCTGTCCGGTGAGATCGTTCACATCTTGCAAATCGTCTGGCGTTGTTGGGACTGTATGCAACAGGCCGAAGAGCCTGACGGTATCGCACTTCAAGGACATCGAGGTGGCCATCGGACAGCTTTTGCCATATCCGTTTGCTGCTTGAGAAGATCCGGTGTATCTGGTCCTTGGATGGAACGATATCGTATCTTCTTGCTCTCTGTGAGTTTCAGAGCTCGAGTTTGTAGGCACTGCCGCGGAGGAGACAGTCCTGCTCGATGACATACTGAAGGCGAGGCGGAATGAGAAGCTTGGATCCCTATGTTAAGTATTTTAAGCGATTCCACAGCTCAGCCCACAATTTAATGAGGCGCGTTGGTCTAAAATCATCCTCACTGAGATCATCCAGCAAAGAGGATGTGAATCTATTTAGCTTTGTTGTGTAACGTGCTGAACCCGGAACAACCCTAGCACCGAGCCTCTGTGCAACAAATTGAGGTCGGTAGGCATCTGAAGTTAATAAACTGCCTGGCAGTGCTTTGGAGCTTCAACAGTACCTGTTACGAGATGCATGTCTAGAGGAAGCCTTACGTATTTTTAACACCGCGGCTCAGAACGGGACTTGCTATTTTGTGGATCCGCTAGCTCGTGCGGCCCAAGCTCCCGCCCTTGAAATCGCGACGAGGACCAAAAAATGGAACTTTTGTTACACTCGTTTCCGCTGTGTCTCTCCAGGATCACAGAGCGCACGCGTAGCCAATGTTCTCGTGGAATATAGCATCATGATCTTCGGCCAGTATCGCCGATAATTCCATCATGAAGACCCCCTCCATATTCCCCAGCCTCCGGCGGGCCCTCTGCCTGCCGACGCGGCGCGTCCTGCTGCCCCGAGGCACCTCCGTCTCCGGCGCGTCTTCCGTCGGATCCAACAACGCCGACCCGCCGATGCTCCGTACCTTCCACTCGGAGCGACCCCTCCCCCGCATCAGCTGGAGAGCTGAGTCTCAGGTTGACCGACAAGCTCCAGCTTATTCTCCCTTTGCCCCTCAATCACCACCATCTGCTTCACATCATCACACCCAATCTCGCCCTTTTCACTCCTCCACCTTGACCTCAGCTGCCCCTTCAACCTTTGCCTCTCGTTCCACCCTTCATCGCCTCACATCAACCTCCTCCTCCTCCACTTGTCAGCAGCAGCGATACTGCTCCTACCGTCGAGCCATGTATCGCAACGGATCCGACGTCGCCAGCGCCAGCCACGACGTTGGCCGTGGTCGCGAGGTCCTCCCCAAGAATGTGAAACCCCTGCACTACGACCTCACCCTCGAGCCCAACTTCGAGACCTTCAAGTATGAGGGCACCGTCGTCATCGACCTCGATGTGGTTGAGGACACCACCTCGATCGCTCTCAACACGGTAGAGCTCGACATCCACGAGTCCATCGTCGAGGCCAACGGCGCCACCGTCACCTCCTCACCCACCGTCGAATACAACAAGGATACCCAGACCACAACCGTTTCCTTCGACCAGACCATTCCCGCAGGGCAAAAGGCCAGGCTGACGCAGCGATTCACGGGCACTCTCAATGACGATATGGCCGGCTTCTACCGGTCTTCGTACAAGGACGAGCAGGGCAACACCAAGTATATCGCCACCACTCAGATGGAGGCTACTGATGCCCGTCGCGCGTTCCCTTGCCTTGACGAGCCGGCTCTCAAGGCGACCTTTACTGTGACCCTGATCGCGGATCACGACCTGGTCTGCTTGGGCAACATGGATGTTGCCTCCGAGAAGGAGGTCGACTCCAAGATCGCAGGCAAGAAGCGCAAGGCCATCACTTACAACAAAACCCCCATCATGTCCACTTACCTCCTCGCCTTCGTCATCGGTGATCTCAAGTATTACGAAACAAACAACTTCCGAGTTCCGATCCGAGTTTGGTGCACTCCTGACCAGAACATCGAGCATGCTGTCTTCTCGGCCGAGCTTGGTGCGCGCACGCTCGAGTTCTACGAGAAGCAGTTTGGAAGCCAATATCCTCTTCCCAAGATGGACATGGTTGCCGTACCGGATTTCGCCGCTGGAGCAATGGAAAACTGGGGTCTCATCACTTACCGAGTTGTCGACCTTCTCCTGGATGAGAAAAACAGCAGTGCCACGAGTAAGAAGCGAGTCGCCGAGGTTGTGCAGCACGAGCTGGCTCACCAGTGGTTCGGCAACCTCGTTACGATGGACTTTTGGGACGGCCTGTGGCTGAAGGAGGGTTTCGCGACTTGGATGTCCTGGTACTCTTCCAACGCCTTCTACCCCGAGTGGAGAATTTGGGACGGCTACGTTATCGATGACCTGCGACGTGCCCTAGGCCTCGACTCGCTGCGCAGCTCCCATCCCATCGAAGTGCCGGTCAAGCGCGCAGATGAGATCAACCAGATCTTCGACGCCATCTCGTACGAGAAGGGATCTTGTGTCTTGCGCATGATCTCCAAGTACCTCGGAGAAGACGTCTTCCTTGAGGGTGTCCGACGCTACCTCAACAAGCACGCCTACGGCAACACCCAGACCACCGACCTCTGGGCGGCTCTCAGCGAGGCCAGCGGCAAGGATGTCGAGCGTGTGGCGAGCATCTGGACTAAAAAGGTCGGTTACCCGGTCGTGGCCGTCACTGAGGACGAGTCCAACGGCACCATCCACGTCAAGCAGAACCGCTTCCTCAGAACGGCTGACGTCGAGCCGCACGAGGACGAGGTTCTGTACCCCGTGTTTCTTAACCTCCGGACTAAGGACGGTGTTCAAGAGGATCTTGCGCTCAACACTCGAGAGGCAGACTTCAAGGTGCCAGATTTCAACTTTTTCAAGATCAACTCGGGCCACTCTGGTATCTACCGCACATCTTACACAACGGACCGGCTCCAGAAGCTCGGACAAAATGCAAAGGCTGGGCTTTTGGGTGTTGAGGACAGAGCCGGCATGATTGCTGACGCCGGTGCCCTTGCCGCTGCCGGGTACCAAAAGTCGTCGGGCCTGCTCTCTCTCCTGCAAGGCTTCGACTCTGAAAACGAATACATTGTCTGGGACGAAATCACTCTCCGGGTCGGTTCCCTGCGGGACGCCTGGATCTTCGAGGACGACAAGGTCACCCAGGCTCTAAAGGCTTTCCAGAGAGACCTGGTCAGCAAAAAGGCCAACGAGATTGGCTGGGACATCACGGACGCCGACGACCACATGACTCAACGCTTCAAGGCGCTCATGTTTGGTAAGGCGTCGCTGGTAGGAGACGAGCCCACCAAGGCAGCCGCCTTTGACCTGTTCAACAAGTTTATCAGCGGCGACAGAGACGCTCTGCAGCCCAACTTGCGAGGCAGTGCTTTTGCCGTCGTGCTAGCCTACGGAGGCGAGGCTGAATACAACGCCGTAGTGAAGGAGTACGAGACAGCCAAGCAGAGCAGTGAGCGCAATACGGCTCTGCGCTCCCTCGGGTTCGCCCAAGACCCCGCCCTCATCCAGCGCACCCTCGAATACACGCTCAGCGATCAGGTCAAGACCCAGGACCTCTACATGCCCATCAGCGCGCTCCGCGAGCACAAGGCAGGCATCCTGGCGCTCTGGACGTGGGTCAAGGAGAACTGGGGCGTCCTCTCCAAGCGTCTCCCGCCGGGCATGTCTCTCCTGGGCGATCTTGTTTCCATCTCGACCAGCTCTTTCACGCAAGAGCAGCAGGCGGCGGAGGTGAAGAGCTTCTTTGAGCAGAAGGGCACCAAGGGCTTCGACCTGGAGCTCGCGCAGAGTCTTGATGCCATCAGGGCCAAGCAAAACTGGCTCGCGAGGGACAGGGAGGATGTGAAGCAGTGGCTCAAGGAGAACAAGTACCTGTAAAATAGAAGCACATAAGGGCTGATGTGAAGCAATAATCACCAGCACCTGGCATGAAGAAATGAAACGTTATTAGACTTTCCATTATTGTGGTCCAAGGTTTATCGCAGATCTATTATGTCTGTGCTCATACGTCTCTCTCGACCCTTGAATTGCAAAGCTGTCGGGTGAGTTGTAAAGGGACAAGTGAAGCCCCTGTCGGAATTCCATCTCAGATTTAAGCTACAATGTCATGAAACCCGTAGCATGGATAAATGAACAAGGCATTTCTTATGGTTTGTCTGTTGTACATGTACAAGTATACACGGTCATACACCACTCCTCATACTCCATCTCCAGCCCATTTTCACTGCTCATTTCTTTTTAAGCCTTACCCGTCAACCAATCCCTCTCCATGTTCTTGCCCAGCCCCGCCGTGCCGGTGACGGGCAGGTCTCGCTTCTTCAGCTCCTCCTCGATGACCTTCCATCTGCCGACGGCGATCTCGCGGTCGATGGGGCCGATCTTCTTGCTGTGCACCGCCACGTTGGGCAGGTTGGGGAGGTCGCCTTGGGCCTCGAGGATCTCGGCGAGCTTCTTGCTGCGCTTGGTGGGGTTGAAGGTGAGGGTGAGGAGGTGCTGCGCCGTGCGGGCGGCGCCGAGCTTGACGTCGGGGATGAGGCGGCCGGTGAGCTGGTAGAGGCGTTTGCGGATCTGGAGAGATGTCAGTATAGAGCCCAGAATTAGTTTTGGTCAATACATACAGCAAACTTGAGGTGGTCGTCGAGGGTGACGCTCTTCCATGAGGGATCCCACGCCTTAACAATCTCCTGGGCCTCGTCGACGGAGATCTTGGCCACCTGCGCGGGCTCCTCCGCCTCGCTCGTCAGACGTCCAGTGACAGCCGACAGGTCGCCCTTGAGCGCAGCCTTGCCGTCCTGGGCCTGGATGTCCACGGACAGAATCTGGTCCAGCTCGCTCCTGTCGCTGGCCCGCCACTTCTTGGCCGCCAGTCCCTCGAGCAAGCCCGCCTCCCGCAGCGAGAGCGCCTCAACGACGGCCTGGCGCAGGTACACCTCCAGCACGGCCTTGTCCTGCACGCGGTGGGCGGCGCCGAA
Organism: Fusarium nematophilum; assembly: GCA_033030565.1. Lineage (NCBI taxonomy): Eukaryota > Fungi > Ascomycota > Sordariomycetes > Hypocreales > Nectriaceae > Fusarium > Fusarium nematophilum. Next base: position 139,061 of record JAVIXY010000071.1, read on the forward strand.
GCCGCGGAACTCGCTCTCGTCGCCCCAGTGGCCGGGCTGCTCCCACCACGTCTTGAGCGACTCGATCTCCTCCAGGCCCTCGATCGTGGTGGCGGGCGTGTACGACGGGTCGACGGCCTGGATCTCCTTCTCGGTCACGGCCTCGGTCTGCCGGGGGGGCAGCACGAGGCGGGACTGCGATACGGCCTTGGGCGTCCGGTCACGGCGTGGCAGCTGGAAGTCCTCGGGCAGGTTTGACTGGTCCTCTGGCTCCATGCGCTGCGTGTAGGGGTCCTCGGGCCCGGGGGCCTTGCCTTGCCAGAGCTTGCCGCGGACCCATTCCGTGTTCTTGCCGTGGACGGGGGAGGATGTCGAGAGGGCGGCGGCGCGGACGGCGAAGGGGACGGCGCGATTGATGGGTGTTGAAGGTGCTACGGCCGATTGCAGGGAGGAGAGGCCCCGCACCCGCGGTATTCGAGGCATTGTGAGGGGAGGAGTTGGGGTGATTTGATATGGTTCCCTTTTCGAGGGTGGAAGGATGGGGTCGGATGAAGCTGCAATTGCATGGGAACTTTTCCAGCGTTGGTCGCATTAGCCAATGGGAGGTCGCAAGGCTGAGGTGGGTCTGAGGTTGTGACCCACCTGTCGCCGACTGTCGATAGCCTCAAATGCGGACGTGCGACCTTCATTGTCTGGGTTGTTGATAAGCAACCTCTACCGAAAGCTCAGAACCTGCCAACATGGCGCGAATAACATTTCTGTTTCTCCTCCTTGGAGCCTTGATATCGCTAGCAACAGCATGTATGTACAACTTCTACTGATCGACCTCTCGCAACCGCTAACTTGGTCCCCAGCCGCGCCAACTTTTTGCAAATGCACCTGCTTCAAGAACAGCACCATCATCCCCCTAGGCCCCGAGCACGACTCCTCCACCTCGTCCCAGCTCCGCCGTGCCATCGTCTTCGACCCCTCGCAGCACCACCCCCCGCACGAGAGCCAAGCCCGCTCAGAGCTCCAGCCGCGGTCCAAGTCCAAGTCGTGCTCCGAGTGCACAAAGGCCTTCTGCCTCGGGCAGGGCATCGACTTCTGCAAGGACGCGACGGAGGAGGACGTCTCGACCATGTGCTTCCAGCGGGACAGCAACAAGGACAAGATCATCGTGTGGGGGTTCATCATCGGCACCGTGGGGCTGCTGGGGTGGGCGGCGTTCAAGAAGGTTGTTGCGTGGCGCCAGGGGACGGGGCTGGGGAGGCAGAGCGCCAGCTATGCCCCGATGCCGGGAAACTTTCGATGAGGTCGATGGCTGCCTTTTGCCTTTACTGAATTGCGGCATGGATGGATATGTGCGGTCATAGACGGGGGGAGTTTTGGAGTTTGGGTGGGATATCACGATTTGCTACATCACCAAAGTGTTAACAATTACCGGAACACACATACATACATGTGACAACCATGTCCTTGTTGAACAGATCCAAAGCATCATGACAATTTTTAATGCAACCTAGATGCGCCGACTTTTTCCACCGCCTGACGTGTTTTTTCCAACATGATCTAAACTCAATAACTCCCTGGGTCGGTCCGTCACGTCTTCCTGGCTTGGACTTGATTACCGAGCAAACACCAATCCCTACTCCTAAACCTTCACCCCCCGGCACGCTTCAACCGCAGACGCTTAAGCGCTGTTGACGGCGCGGCGAGCGCGCACAGCCTCGGCCAGGTCCTCGAGCACGGTGACGGTGTCCTCCCAGTTGATACAGGCGTCGGTGATACTGACACCGCGCTCAAGAGCAGCGGGGCCCTCCGCAGGGACCTTTTGGTTGCCCTCGCCGATGTTGGACTCGATCATGACACCAACGATGGCCTTCTCGCCCTCGCGGAGCTGGTCACCCACGACCTTGGCGACCTTGGGCTGGTTCTTGTGGTTCTTCTGGGAGTTGCCTGGTAAAAAGTCAGCTGAGTTGAAGAGGTTGGGGGGGGCTCATGTGCAGAAACGTACCGTGGGAGCAGTCCACCATGATGGCAAGCTTCTGCTTCTTGTCCTGGAGGGTCTTCTTGGCTGCCTGGACGCTGTCCTTGTCAAAGTTGGGGCCCTTGGTTCCACCACGGAGGATAACGAAGCAGTGCTCGTTACCCTTGGTGCGGGTAATGGCAGCCAGACCCTGCTTGGTGACACCCATGAAGTGGTGTTGGGCAGCGGCAGCGCCAATAGCGTCAATGGCAACACCGAGGCCGCCATCCGTGCCGTTCTTGAAGCCGACGGGGAAGGACAGGCCGGATGCCAGCTCACGGTGGAGCTGTGACTCGGTGGTACGGGCGCCGATGGCACCCACGGAGATGCAGTCGGCGAGGAACTGGGGGGAGATGGTGTCGAGCATTTCGGAGGCGATGGGCATTCCCCGGCTGGTGAGGTCGACGAAGAGCTGCCGGGAGACGCGCAGACCCTTGTTAATCTTGAAGGAGGAGTCGATATCCGGGTCGTTGATCAGGCCCTTCCAGCCGACGGTCGTCCGGGGCTTCTCGAGGTAGGCGCGCATCACGATGCAGAGGTCGCCTGAGAGCTTGTCGGAGAGCTCCTTGAGCCGGGCGGCGTAGTCATGGGCGGCGGCAGGGTCGTGGATAGAGCAGGGTCCGACTACGACGAGAAGGCGGTCGCTGGTGCCGAGGATGATGTCGGCGGCATCGTTGCGGCCCTTGACGACGGTGTTGGTGGCGGTCTCGGTGAGGGGGATCTCGGACGTGAGAAGAGCGGGAGGGATCAGGGGATCCTGTCCGAGGACTAGGGAGGTCGGAGTCAGTCAATTGGCCTTTTGCGGGTTACACAGGCAGGGTGGTGTCTGCAATGAAGTTGTTTCGAACGCGGGCTGCCAGAAGCGCATATATGCCCGAGAGCGCAGCAATGTAGAGGCGGCGCGTTCGAAAGCATAGGATAGGCCTAGAAATCCTAGCTCGCAGAACCATGTCCCGCACTTGGGGGAGTATATGTTCAAGGGCGCATGCCCAATACACATCCCATCGTGGAGAGGTTTGTCTCGAGCATCATGGGTTTGGTCCATGAGCCCTGTTGTGGGCGCAAAGCCACAGATCCAGAAAGGAAAGGTCTTGATGCCACTCACCTCTGGTGTCATCGGCAGCAATCGGGGCCATTTCGACTGAAGGCATTGTGAAATATGAGCTTGGTGTTGTTTCTTCTTGGTAGGGAATAGAAATTTTGGATTTGGAGGGGTTTGGTTTCCTTCGGTGAGCAGACTAGACTAACCTGAAGGTGGGGGCGAAGGCGACGGTAATAGTGTTGGAACTCCCAGTGAGCAAAGACGGAGGAAGCGATGACGGTAGAACTTTCTGCACAAGCGCCACGAGGCTGATAAAGAGAGTCGATGATGAAAGATCAGGTGCAGGGGAGAAGTGTAAAGTTCATTCACAAGAAGAAAAATCACAATGTAAAAATGGACAAGGTACAACGCAATTTTCCCTGCGGTGACTCAACCCGCAATACGCTGTATGGACTGTGAAAAAGCAGGCGATCGGAGTAGCTTCGGAGGCAACCCCACCGAGGGGTCAAATGGTCACTCGCAGGACCCTCTGTGGGTGGTCGTGGTCACTTTTCGCGGGTCCAGGCCCAGGGAGTTACATACGAGTTACCTCGGGCACTACGTCAGGATTCTAGAAATTTGCAATTGCCAATGGTCCAAGCTCAATTGGCTCTGGTGCTTGTCCACGGGCGCTTGTCCGTCTGTCGTCTTACCTGAGGAAGGCCTCGGCTATGGCCAGTTGCAGGGAGTTGATGTGGGTTGAGGAGAGATCTGGCTGCTGGGCCATCAGTTGTCTCCGGAAATGCCTATGTATTCTCGGAACCAGCTAGGCATTCCGCTCCAACATCGAAGGTTCAATGTTGGGTTGAAATGCAAGGAACGAATGATGTCGTTGACCGCCGCTCAGCTCGTCGTCTGTCGACTGCCGGAAGGGTGCAACCCTCCGCGGACAGCTTGTCTGTGAGTGGCCGCCATTCTGTAGTGGTGCATTGGATATTTTCCTTTGTCCATTCAGGCGTTGCGGCGATACCGGCCTGCATGGGTGAATGGAAGACGTGAGACGGCACGGCACCGGGAGATGCTCCGGCCTTGGGTAGTACCTGGGAGCTGGGGTATGAAGCCACGGCGCTCGCGGTGGATGAGACGTCAAGTCGATGACAGCGCGGGGTTCTGCGAATAGAACTGTGCAGTCAGTCTTCTATCCCCATATGGCCGTGTTTTTTCGGGGTCTGTGGGAAAGAATAAGAGTTGAGCACCGGCCTCTCGGTCTTGCGGAGACTCCTCTTGATCTCCGGGCTTGGAGCTCCAGGGTCCGGCCACCGAAGGACAGGCTAATTTAGTGCCGTGGCACCGCCCAGCTTTCGTGAGCGTGGCACACCAATTGACGCCGCTCAGAAACCAACGTGAACAGGACTGCGTCCGAGACGTGAACCTGGGTTCCCTTTTTTTATGCAAGGGGTCATGTTCAAATGGGAATTGGAACTGCACATCAGGCCCGCTTCGAAGGGCAGGCATTGCCGTGAGGTCAGTATCGGTATGTAGAGGGATATTATGCCATGGCCATTAGGTATCGTGGCTGGTTTGCAAATCCCCCGTTGCGCTTCGATGGTGAGGATCCCTCGTCGCACCGAGGAATGTGGTGTTACCAACGAAAAGGGGCGTGACTGAGGCATCACGGACGCTGCAGTTCGCCTAAACATGGACGAGAGGGGGCCAGAATGGATATTTGAGGCACCTAGCCCTGCGCTACCGATTCTGTGGTGATCGTAGTTGTTCCAACAGCGTTCTAACGCCCCTAGTCGTCCCCGGTGTTTATCGAGCGCGGCATTACCCTATATCGAAACACGGGACAGACCTTAGCCAAGATGGCCGGAGCTTCAGCTCTTGTCTCAGACCCTTCTTGTCGTTTGTGACGTCTCAGGAAAACCCGCTCTCTGTTGAGACGGCAGCCAACCAAGCGAAACACAACTGAAACTCGAGGAACGGAAAATACCGACTGCTGTCACAAACCCTTCCCAAACATCGTGAACCGCGTCATGTCTGAGTGGCCCCCCCCCGTATCCCCGTATAGCGCGTAGCGACCCGACTTTCTCAAGGCCCGGATCGGATGGTCCGTGAGTCCCCTGGACTCAATCCGGTCCCTCGTTCTCGGGGCTGCCCACTGAGCCTGCGCGCTGGATTCTCGTGATGCTGTGGATGACGGACCCTGGAAACCGATGACCTAAGAGAAGCAGAGCATTACCTTTATCCCTGTCCATTCTGACGAGGGTTGACGCTCGGGTTCTCGGCGACCCCAGGACTAGAGAACGATGCTAGCCCAGCATAGAATACCCAAATAGAATCGTCTGGTGTGAGGCGCCATGGCGGCTCCATACAAACCTTCATCCATCCTCATTCTTCCATCCCATGCACACACACACTCACAGAACAGACACAACAAACTCGCCCCTTTTCTCCTTTTTCTCTCTTGACAGAATCCATTGTAATCCAGCCATTCTCTAGTTCTACTACACGCTCCTTCTCTTGAACCAATATTTCCCGATATTATCGTTTGAGCTACTCGTTTTTATTCACACCTAATTCACTGCTAGCGCAGTTATTGAACAGCGTCCTCCTTTTCTATTGTTTACTTTCGGCACCAACGGGATCAGCTTCTTGTAAGAGACCGCCCACCAACAACCAGCCAACAACACCGTCTTCTGCAGGCCCAAGACATTTACCACCATCGTTCTTTCCCGCTACTTGTCTTGTCTCACTCATTCATTTATTTCCTCCCCCCATCCTGTCCGTTTTGCTTGCTGTTTATCGCCGGCGAAGCTCCATCTTGGCTCCGCCCCCAGCCCAGCCCAGCCCAGCCAAAAAAAAAAAACAGAGCCCAGCCTCTCCGCCCTACACGCCTCCGCCCGCCGGCTGCCTGCCTGCGTTCCAGGGTTCCTTCCCCCTCACAGCCTGCGGTCCACTACTACTGCCTTCCTTCGCCGACCACGGGCAGCCACCACCTTCCTTGTGAACTCAACTCGGACGACTCTGGTCTCCCACCTCATCTCAACTGAACTCAACTCAACTCAGACCAGACCAGCCTCTTCACTTTTTTTGTTGACATTGTCGTATCTATATTTCCACGGCGACACCACCCCGGCCTGTTTTTCTTCTGCTGAGGCCCCCGGACTTGGAACGTCATCACGTTAATACTTCGCTTTCTGTCGGATCCCCCCCCCCGCGATACGTCGTTTATTACCAAGGGACTTCTACTTGGCGACAGTCGTTTCCTCGCTACTCCACCTTGCATACACCTCCCAGGGTCGGACAGCTGCGTCGACATCACTCTGATCCGCCCCGTCGGAATTCTCCAGTCTTTTCTGGCAGATAGACTTCCTTGCAGCATATCGCCGCCTGCAGACCCGGAGTATCATCATGTTTGCTGTTCAAACCGGACTGGATCAGCGCAAGCGGGCTCGTGAGGAGGAGGAGCTTGCCAACGCCAATGGCTCCATGAGCTTCGGCGAGCACCGAAACGTGAGCTTGCTCTTGTGATTCCTGGATATTTTTTTTTTTAATTCCACAAGATCGGGTACTGACAGTGATGCAGAAACGAGTCCAGTGCCTCCCTCTCCGCACCTCTCCCCGGGTCTCGCAGCAATGGCTGCCGGCCTCCTCCATGACACCACAAAACTCCGACTCCGACGAGCAGTACCGACAAAACAACTTCGCACAATGGACATCAAACGCGATGCACTCTCTACCTCAGCAGTACGCCGAGATGGACATGACTGATGCAAACAGTCAGTCTCACCACCATGGTGCGGGCCGGCTCGGGGCCATCAGCTCCGAAGCTGACAACGCCAACGGCCGCATGCCCACCCCCATCCAGCCCAGCTTCGCAGCACAAGTTAGAGGCCAGCAGTGCGAATGGGCAGGGCCAGGCCCGGCTGTGACGACTCTCAACGGCGTCGTGAACCTCGGACACCACCAGACCGGTTTCTCGGATGATCAATGCGTCCCCCGCACCATGGCCACGGGCTGGCAGGCCGTTCAGAACAACCGACGCCTTCCGTCTCCCATTTCCGAGTGTGACGACTCCATGTCGGCTCAACCCATCACCCCCTGCGGAATGGAGTTTGACATCAGCGCTCAGGGTAACCCTACGCCGGAAGGTGAGCATGCCAGTCTTGCCATCGAGCATTCGCCTCCCCACGAAATGGAGCATCCTAATGCGATGATGGACATCGAGTCAGCTCCTTCAGGGCAGTCGGCTGATGCCGAGGGCGATCCTACAACTCCTTCTCCCAGGAGGGGCCACATCCGCAGCAGGCACACTGTCAACAACTGGACATGGCAGCCCGGCATGAAGAAGAGCTTCAGTATAGGATACCGAGCGGACTGTGAAAAATGCCGGCTCAAGGTCCCAGGCCACTTCAACCACATCATCATTTCCTAGGGGAAGGAGAAGATACTTGTGGACCCAAAGGAACGCCCGTCACTGTAGGACAGTGGGGTGAGGCCACTGGACTGGAGAAAGAAGCGACGAGAGCTCAAAAGCCTGGTCCCAGATGGTGAACCACCGACCACGAAATCCGCGGCTACGGCCCTGGCAAATTCCACTGACTCTAGTCGCGAGCATGTCGTCTCTCTGGTCGAGCCACCATACTGTCCATCTTTGCTGGAGCCGTGCCAATCACTTTTGGCTCTCCGGGTTTGACGAGAGGATTTGAGGTTGCAGAAAGCATGGATAAAGGAGGAGCGCTCCAGGCCGGAGTGCTTAGAGGAGCAGTTTAGAAGGACCGAGACAGACTGGCCAAGGGTTCGGACTGGCAATGCTTCCCTTTCAATCGGAGTACGAAGGCGTTGAATGATTTATGGGACCTGGAGGTTCATAATGAGCTTGGCCAGTGGTTGGCCACGAAATCGGTCGTTATCAAGTTTACTTTGTGTGTTTTGGGCGTTATTATGGACCTGGAGCAAGCGGTTACACACGGAAAGCGTTTAGTCACTACGGCATTTGTCGACAACCCATCAGGAAACAGAGGGTTAGGAATCAGTAATACGATCTGGTAGATCGTTAGGTATATGTGGCAATACCACGACAGCGATATTGTCGAGTACACAATAAACTACGAGAGCCTGATGAGCTCCGAGATTCAGCATCAAAAGAGCAAGACGGGACTAGTGTGACGAACAAGTTCATGAGGTTACTTCTTCTTTAACGCTTGGTATTTTGAATAGATGTGGTAAAGTAGGGCTTGTTTTCCCCTTGATGGTACATACAAAGATGGTCCGCCGACGCCGTCTAATGCACTGCCAATCTACACGATATGATACACTCTTCTTTTCGACCATGGTCACGTACACTCCATCCGCCGTCCGGTCCCTTGCCTTGCCCATTCATTCGTCTTTCCAATTCTTTTTTATTGACCTCGCCGCTCACCAGATCTTCCACCAGGACTTCTTGGGTGCCGCCGGAGGACCTCCCGCCGTCTCGAGGCCCAGCTGGTCCAAGCTGCCTCCCCTCCGTTGGTTCTCCTTCTCCTTCTCCCACGCCACGCGGGCCTTGGTCTCGATCGAGCGCACCAGGTCGCTCTCGCGCAATCCCGTGGCATCGTCCTCCTCGCTCAGGCTCTCGTAGCCCAGACGCTCCTGCGATGAGCCCACGTCCTCGCCCTGCTCCTCGCGGCCCAGCTTGCCGGAGAAGACGCCCATGATCCCCTTGCCTCCCTTCGCCTCGTCAGTCTTTTCGGCGTTGCTGCTGCCCTCGAGGGCGGGCTTGACGTGCTCCTCAAAATGTGTGCGGTGGGAGGGTGCTGCGAGCAGGGGCGGTAGCTTGGTGCCCGCGGCCTCGGCCTCGCGGTTGGCCTCCTCGACGAGGAGGATCTGCTCCTCGGTGGCCTCGCCCTTGAGGTAGGCCAGGCGGGCGCTGGCGAGCTCGTCGGCCTCGAAATTCTTCTGGGCCTCGACCCATTCGGCGCGGCGGGCGCGGTTATATCGGAGCATGTCCCATACGGAGTAGATGGAGACGACAGTGGCGACGGCTGTTTTTTTTTACCTTGTCAGTCGGGCTCCAGAAGATCTCAAAGCGGGGGGGTTTTGCTGCTGTTGCCTCGTACCCGTGAATACCACAATGCCTCCGATGGTCCACCGGTGCGCCACGTCGAGGAACCTCCGGGACGCATCGATGAACTTGTCCGTCTTGCTGATCTGGGCCTTTTGCGCGGCGAGGTGCGCCTGGCGCAGCCGCCTCACGCGCTGCTCGGGGCTCTCGCCTGGGATGCGCGGCGCCTTGGGCGCGGCTGCGGAGCCGCCGGCCGTCTTGGAGGTTGCGTGGGGGATCGTGGACGTGAAGCGGGTTGCGTCCTTGACGGACCTGGGGCCCATCCTAGAGGCCATTGTCGGATATTATAGAGCCCCAATGGCAATGGAGGGGAAAGGGGAGAGCAGAAAACAAAGGGTTGCGGTCGGCGACCGAATTGCGTTCTCGTGGGCCTCGGGGGAGGGAAGACGTTCGGGATGGGTGGAAGTGGTGTCATGAGATTTTTCGGGCGAGGAGTGAGCGTTGGAGGGCTAGATGAATTGTGGATCTGTGATTGGTGCGGATTAGCTTCGGGTGAGAGGAGGAGGCATTGACCTGAAGATGAAGGATGTCGACGAAAGAATTGGAATTGGAAAGTATCGGTATTTTAATGATATATTTCATGGATAATTCTACGGGGGATATCTGATCTACGGCGCAAGCCTGGCATGCTGTTCGCAGAATGAATCACAAATTCCAACACTTTACATGGTGCAGGCATCTTGAGAAAAACGAGGGGAAGTCGGCGACCACGTTAACTGAAGTTCCGACGTGGAGAGGAAAAAGAGGACGAGGATAGGAAGCGGTTTGGTATCGGAAAGTGATTGGTCTTTCATTGGCTACAGTAGCTATGTAGATGAGATAATCTCTGGAAACAACCTTCTGGTTGAGTGCGAATGCACCTTTGCAGATGTGGCTCCCATCGCGTCGCATCAACACTTCCGTCGCGTACAGGATGTTGGCTCTCTGGATCACAGAGAAATCTCGTCAATTAGGGCACAGTACCACTATCAAACTACATACCCAAAGATCGAGCCTGCAAGCACCGCCAGAGCCCGCGACACATCCTCTCCGCCACGAACCTCAAACTCTCTTCTTCATGCAGTCACATAAAGCGACCGACACAATGAAAAGATGGTGGTAAATCAAAAATTACGCCCCCCATGGCCCCGAAGGACAATGGAGCATGGAACGACTCCGCGCTGTGCAATGCAGGCCTTCCAGACTGAACCTGCCAAATCTTGAGCTGGCCTGTTCGGAACAAGGTAAGTATGAAGAAGAAAAGAAGAAAACAGGCAAAGGGCGGCGGGAGGGAGAGAATTTATAGGCGCCGGAGGGAGTGATTGGTGCCTTGGAGTTTAGGCTCCTAGGGCCACTGCCTGGGCTGCCTGGCTGGATGCGAGATTGGATTCTCGGGTGCATGGGCCAAGTAATTTCCGGCCTGCGCGGTCGAATTCTGGCAGAGGGTTTCCAGCCGCACTTCTGCCTACAAGCAAACCCCATGGCTGCAGAACAGATGGCAGGAGGTGAAAAAGGACAGTCACTCGAAAAGACTACACCCGAATGACCGAGTACCATGTTTTTGAAGCGTGCTATGAATACATAATGGCCCTGGATATGGGCTTCATTCAACAGACTACCTGAGCCCCTAGGGATGATCTCGCATTTAACACTTGGAATAGAAATTCCGTCTTTTTCAACTACTTACACCCTCCAGCCGATTTCCATTAGATCTTGAAAATCGGTTCGAATGGCGGCGGTTTTCTCTTGAGAACCTCTTCGACTAACTCTCGCAAGGTTGGAACCTGAAGCAACCCAATCATGGCGAGGATCTATATCGCCGACCCAGCCCAGCTTCCCATCCCCAACACGAGCGAGAACCAGAGCACTCTCCACAAACTCGTCTGGAGGGGGAGTCTGGTCTGAAGTCTGGTCTGGAGTCTGGGAAACATCTGACTCAGCATTGGGATTCTGATTCCGGACTGGCAAATACCAAGCGTCTTCGGGTTTGACGTTTTTGAGGAACATGGCACCCTGGCGGTACTCTGGGGCAAGCTTCGCTGCCAAGTCGCCATCGACCACATCACGGTTGAGTCGAATCGTCCTCCTGCGGAACGCAGTATCCATCTCCCATGGCAGGTCTGCTTTGGCAAACATGGATGCCAGGCATTCTGAGTCGGCGAAGGGCGCCATGACGATCGCCGTGCCGCCTTGCCGGACATACCGCACGACCGCCTCCTAGACGCTTGCGTTCTCGGCATGACTCAAGGCTTGGTCGGTTATGAGAACGGCCGATGGCACCGGCGGCTCTGTGAGTACGCACATGGCTTTGCCTGCTAGCCTGGCGCGTGACCTAAGGGCCTTTGACTCGAGCTTGAGGAGAAAACGGTCGGTCATGGCATCAAGTCCGGGCTCTGCTAGGTGCATAGAGATAAGAAGAACCCTGGGAGCCGCCATTGTTGGTCTCGGTCGCGATCACGGCTTTTTCTCTCGTTTGTTCAGTTTCTGCGCAGGGAATATGAAGAATAGACTTGAATGTTGTGTAAAGAGTTGAAGTTCATTTCTAATTCTTCGCAGGACCAGACGTGTCTTATACCTCCTTCTTTCCACTTACACAATTACAACAATTACACCTGCTCTCCTTGTATTGGGCAAGGGCCGAAGGCACCAACTCGCTTCCTCCTTCCTCGAGCATTCCGTTCCTTCGGATTTCATGGTTTGGCGATTGTAGTGTATATGGTTGAAGATGCCTTGAAGTCTTGAGGGCAGGCGATAATTGTCTTGGACTTACTACACCAAAGATGAGCCCCTGCTTGCAATTGGGGGGAGGGAGGAGGGACAATCGGGAACCCACACCCGCTCTAAAGATTATCCGGTTCCTCCAGCAAGTTCGAACGTGGAAGAATTTAGTGCTCGCACAACACGTGACCCACACTCGCAATCGCCCTCGCCTAACCCCACCAACACTTGCACGTGTAGGGCTCGAAAACCCTTCTTGGAATTTGACAAGCCTCAACCCTCCGAAATTTCCACGCCTCTCGACCCGACCGCACGACCATCGACAATCGGAGCACGTTTGATCGCAAGCAGTCACAATGGTATGGAGATGCGCCCCCAATGCAAAGCCCATCATCGCGATGAGATTTGATTGCTGACATTTTTTCTTCCCTTTCTCGCAGGCGATCAAGCACAACCAGAAGCTTGTCAACAACCGTGAGCCACCACCGACGACTCAACGACGATATCTTGAGGAAAACTTCAGTGACTGACCTCCGCAACAGACTTCCGCAAGGATTGGCAGCGCCGGGTTCGAACCCACTTCGACCAGGTATGAACGATACACTCCCGACGAGAAACGATGCCGTCTCGCCTCTTGGAGGGAAAAGAAAAATCATGCTCGAATATTGACACTTTATGCAGCCCGGCAAGAAGTCGCGGAGACGCACTGCCCGCCAGGCCAAGGCCGCTGCTCTCGCTCCCCGTCCCGTCGACAAGCTCCGACCTGTTGTGCGATGCCCTACCATCAAGTACAACCGACGTGTCCGTGCCGGCCGTGGTTTCACCCTGGCTGAGCTCAAGGTATGATTCTTCAAGCTGCGGTTTAGCGAGAGCCGAGAGCGGCAGAATATTTGCAAAATTGTGCGTGGTTCTGACAACACCCACAGGAGGCTGGCATCCCCCGCGCCTTCGCTCCCACCATCGGCATCTCCGTCGATTCCCGCCGACAGAACCTCAGCGAGGAGTCCCTGGCCGCCAACGTCGCCCGCCTCAAGGCCTACCAGGAGCGACTGATCCTCCTCCCCCGCCGATCCAACGCCCCCAAGAAGGGCGACACCAAGACGGACGTCTCGAAGGTCGACAAGGCCGCCCTCATCTCCGCTGTTCTCCCCATTGCCCCCACCGACATCGCCGTCAAGGAGATCAGCAAGAGCGAGATCCCCGCCCCCATCGAGGCCGGCGCCTACCGAACCCTCCGCGTCGCCCGAAGCAACGCCCGGTACGAGGGTGCCCGGCAGAAGCGTGCGCGGGACGCGGCCGAGGCCGAGACCGCCAAGAAATAAACAATGCAAAAACGGGAACTGGTGTTTTGAGGATTTTGCTCTTTGCGTCTCTGCTCAGGGAGGGGCAACGTCGGTTCGAGGCTCTGATGAAAGGCTTGGCCGGGCTTGGAGGGAGGATACTCTAGGTCCAGCTCAAAGAAATTTACTGCATGATTCCACCGGAAATGGATGCATCGCGTGCAGGTGTCTGCTTTCAAAAAAGTTTATTCGTCTGGGCCCTCATCTGGTTGCCTCTTTATAAGTGACTTGTTTAGTGCTTGATACTTTTTTATGTCTCGTCCATGATCATGAATTTGTATCTGACCAGCATCTCAGCTCGAGATACTGTAACTCTACTGGCTGTCCGTTTTGCCAGGGGCAATCAACTCCGTGCCCTGTCTAATCAGCTCCTGCAACAAACTCAACTGCGTCGGCTCCAAGCTGCTACCAGCATTCTTGACAATCTCTGTGCACAGAACCAGGCAATTCTCCCGGTCCACCTTTGTCATATTCTCCTTTTGCTTCGGATCAACTTGCTGAGGTTCCAAGCCGAGACCCTCTGGGATGGCTGGAGCAGCTTCGGAGGGGGCGGCTTCAAGCTGAGGAACTTGTGTGTTGTTCGAGGACGGTGCTTGGCCAGTGACTGCACGACCCAGAGCATCTGTCGACTCTGGAACTGCGAGTGCGCTGACAACAACCTGGGCACCGTCCTTGGATCGTGACATGAGGGCAAAGACAAACCACGCCTCGGACCTCAAGATGGGCCACTTCTCCTGAGTAATGAGGAACGAGAGCGCCTTGGACAGGTCATGCTTGGCGTAAAGCAGGCTTCGTGCCTGGGAGCCAACAGCGCCATCCTCAGACGTGTTCCATTCAGGAAGAGCTTCAGGAACAGGCGTCGTGTGGAGAACACGGCAGATAGAAGCAACGCTACGAGCAGCCTCGAGCCTCGTCGGTTCCGTGTCAGACCGGTCAAACAAGGCGAGGATATCGTGAACGCTCGTGTGTTGGGCAGATGAGTCTGCAGCCTCTCCAGCTCTCGGTGCGCAGATATGACGGACATTGGCAGCGCAGTTGACGAGGAGCAGGCGCACGAGAGAAACGGCAGAGAACTGGACCTGAGGAAGAGTGTCGATGGTCAATATCCGTGGGACGCTCGTAGGCTCTAGCAGGTCGCCGAGCAGAGGCTTGTTCTGCGCAGGGATGGCGAGATTCTTGAGGAACGAGAGGGCCGAGTGGAGTTGCTGGGCATCGGTGATGGAAGAGTCAGAGAGGAGGTTTATGAGGGGACGGTGAGCCTCGTGAGTCTGAACCAGGGCAGTAGAAACCTCGTCTGAGCGCGACAGGTTCCCCAGGGCTAGACACGCAGCCGACTGAAGATTCGGGTGTTCCCCCTCGAGCCATTTCAGGAGTGACTGCGGCACGGAGCTGTCAAGGGGGTAGTACGTGGCAAAGGCATCATTGCCCGTCAAGTCAGCCAGTGTCGTGAGCAGCGACGTACACAGCTGCCTCAGCTCGGTAGCCGTCTCTTGGTCATCCAGCTGATCGTCAAACTTGGTGTGCGCAAAATCAAATGCCGTCATGAACGTGTCCATCTGTTGGTCCTTGAGGAGGGTCTCCTGGAACGTCTCGTTGGCGAGGTAGCTCGCGGCCGTGGAGACGAGGGAGATGAAGTCATCGACGTCGCTGCTAAAGATAGGATTCGTGGCGAGCTTGAGGAGAACTTGGACAGTCTGAGGGTCCGCGACAGCAGCTTCCCCATCTTGGCCGACGAGGAGGGCGAGGATCTTGCAGAAGTACGTGATGAGGGCGCTGAACTTGGCGAGGTTGGGGGATTGAAGTACAGAGATGAGGCGGCTGCTGAGAAGTGACTTTGAAGCCTGCTGCTGAGCGGGTTCTGCTTCTTGTTAGCACTTGTCTATGGCGTTGTGTAGGGACGTGGCTTGCCATAGTCAACGATGACGTTGTAGATGACGGGGATCAGGTACGGGATGAGGCTCTCGTCCTTGAGATGCCAGACGAGAGAATCAAAAACCCGTTTTTCGGAGACTCTTGCGCGGTTCTCGTCCGTGTCCGCGCAAGAATTGCCAATGATGCGTAGCGCCTGGACCGTGACGCCGTGCCATGTTTGATCTTGACCGAAGTCGATGATCTGGCAGAAGAAGTCGAGGATCTTGGAGTCACCAAACGGAAGTCTCCATGCCACTGTATCAAGTCAGTCCAGTTCAGAAGAAGTGTAAGTGATGCTCACCATCTCGGCTTCCATCGCCCAGCGCTTTAGCCACCGCTTCCAGGGCTGGGCCGCCCTCCTGCGATGCCAGTAAGCAGGTATCATAGACACCCGACAAGAGTTCCGTTCTCTTTGAACGGGCATCCTGAGGCTCCTTGGTCTCATCGTAGGCGTTGGGCGACAATCCGCTGCCCTCACGTTGGAGTAACGCAGCAACGTCCTCTGAACTCATGGCCACGGGATCGGACGGCAAGGACATGATGGTTTAGAGAAGATGGAATCTAAGGATTGAGTATGCTTTCTTTGGTTAGCTAGAACTGATTTATTCCTCCAACAGATGAGCTGCCTACGTTGAGGACGCCCTAGTAGGCTTGCGGTCAAGTCCTAGGCCGGATTCCAGGACACAAGGATTGCCGAGTAAGCGTTTCTTTCCAACAAAGGCCAGAAGCCCGTACTCGATCAATTTGATGAGAGAAGAAGTATCTTGTTGTGTTTCGTCGAGAACGTGTATACCCGTCTGATGCCTCCAAACCACACCCGTCCAACATCCTGCAGGCACACCCAACGCACCAAGTGGAGATCTCGGTGAAGCCCGGTGAACTCAGGTGAAGAAAAAAAAAATGTCATCCTTCCCACGGCGGAACACCGGCTAAACAAGGCACATCCTCCGGTCGGTCGGAGGGTGCAAAATTCCGACCTCGGAATGATCCGCCCCAATTCTTTCTTGGCTCGGGAAAAAGTCGACGGAGCCTCCAAACGGAAGAACCTCTTCTGCAGACCCCCCGTCCCCCACGACCTTTGCCCTCCCCGTCGCCGAAAACGAGGGAAAACGATTCTCAAGACGTCGCGATCCTGCGATAACCCTCTCAGCCCTTTCTCTCCTGGAATCGCCTTGTCTGGCGCGAGAACTCAATTCCTCTTTTTTCTTGCCGCTGAGAAATCTTTCACAATGGTAATGCGCGCCGCTACCCTTCTTGAGCCGAAAGCCGACGCTGTCTCATTTCGCCTCCTCCCTGCCTTCCCGCCCTCATGCAGCCTGCGGTTCGTCTGTCTATCCATCTGCTAACGCAATCTCTCCAGGCGCACAAGTTCGTCATCACGGCCTTCCTCACGGGCTCCCGGATCCTCGGCCGATCCTTCGTGGCCGCCTACAAGCAGGCCCAGGCCGCCTCAGCATACCAGCGCGCGCAGGTCAAGGCGGGCAACACCTCGGGCGGCGCCTCGCTCTCGTCCGGCATGACCCTCGACGAGGCCTGCAAGATCCTCAACGTCAAGCCCCCAGCCGGCGGCCAGGCCAACATCGAGGAGGTGCTGTCGCGGTACAAGAGGCTGTTTGACGCAAACGACCCGCAGAAGGGCGGCAGCTTCTACCTGCAGAGCAAGATCGTGAGGGCGAAAGAGCGCTTCGAGCGCGAGGTCGGCCCCATACGAGAGAAGATGGAGCAGGAGGCCGAGGTCAAGGATGGGTGGAAGCCCAAGGTCTACAAGGGCCGGTAGACTTGACAGCCTGGGGGAGATGGAGTCGGTCGAGTTTGGCGAGACCGGCGGGAAAGAGAGGCAACTAACTTGTAAGATTTGGCCCAAGGAGCAACTGCATCGCCCACTATAGCATCCTGGGCCTCGGAGCTCATGCGAGGAGTTCTTTTTGGAGGCGAGCAAACCTGGGACTTCTGTGGAAGAGGGGGGGGGGGGGGGGGGGTTTTATACGGGTTTAACTG